>OENM01001526.1:8962-32060 GCA_900239745.1 Rotaria magnacalcarata | reverse complement strand
TATATATAAGCCTTAAAATTAGAATAATAATAAAAAAGTTTATTTTGATCGACAAGCTTCAGTAGAATGTCCTTAGCCCGTCGTTAAGATTGGAAAGGTTCTGATGATGCCCATTATCAGTGCGACTAAATGCGAACTTTTCGAAGAATCATTAAAGATATTTAAAATGATCAAAAAGACATCGTTTCAAAGTACAAATAAACTAAGTACAAAATACATTTGATCAATATTACATATTGGTAGTTTTACCTGAAAAAGTATGAAATGTACAATTAGAAATACATTGATCCGAGTTTCGATTCGAACAAGTGATATTTTAAGGTTCTCAATATGTTTGATAATTTAGAATGAGTTTCAATGGTATTTTTAGTATGAATAATATCGAGGTAAATTGACTTTTCTCACATTGAAACTTTTTATGGTTATTGAGAATGAATAGAAATTCAATGATGTATAAGATAGTTTTACAATTATATTCAATATTAAAATAGTTTTCCTTGATAGGCAGTGTCGAAATTATAAAAAATAAAACTTTGTATTAGATTAAAGAAAAACATTTTGCAAATCTCAATAGAAAAATTCTTAAATCTAGAATATTAAAAGTTTCCCATCATTAAATAAACAAAAAATAAAAGAACTGGTTTAAGCCAATTTCTTATTCATAAAATCAATTCTATTTGAAGTTTGCATCTCATTGAGTAGAAATTTGCAATTAGAAAATTTTCATACTGAATATTTTTATTTCATGATCATTCAAATAATATTTTATTCTATTCATAATATGTTTATTTTTGTTTTCAGGTAAATTTATAATATTTGAAAATATATTGTTCGAATTGCAATCATTAACATTAATTCAATCAAAACAACTTATTGATATCATTGAATCATTATATAATTGTCGTATTATTCATCGTGATATACGTCCACAAAACTTGATGNATTAAAATTAATTGATTTTGGTTATGCTGAAACTTTTACAATTAATCAAGAAACAAAACTACTACCTATTGAAGGAGTGATTTCGTATGCGGGTCTGAATTTTTTTTCAAAATTCTTACTTAATTCAGTAGCGGTTTGTTATGAATATGAACGAACTTTTGATCTACCATGTGCAATAAATCTCATAATGTATATGACAGATAATGACGTTAATAACAAACTCACGTCATTCAAAGACTTACCATCTTTTCGAGAAAGGATGGCTGCAACATATAGTTATTGGCTTGATAGAAAAAATAAAAACAAGAATTATGCTGATTTATTAAATTTAGTTGATAATTCACAAGGATCACCAGATTTTGGCCTTATCAAGAATGAAATAGAAACATATTTTAATATGTTAGATTGAAAATCGTCTTTATGATGTTGTTTCTTTTGTCATAATAATATCTTTTTTCTTTGTTCGCTCTTTTTTTGTTCTTATTGTACTTAATGGTCATATAAATATAATGNGGGTGTGGGTGTGGGTGTGGGTGTGGGTGTGAGTTGGAAGAAAATAAATACAACCACACCCACAGCTACACCACACACCCCACACACCCACACCCACACCCACACCCACACCCTATATTGAAGAAATGACATTGACGAAATGAATCTCTTTTGAAAGTTATGGGAGTAGATCTAACTATGATATTTGTTTAGCCAATATTTCCATATATGTATCTATATTTATATTTGATTTTTCTTCATTTAGGAAAATTCGATAAAAATTTGTTTTGAAATTTTAATTAAAAGTTACGTTGTGTTGACGTAGAATAATAAGAGAATAAAATTTTATATATTACTTATTCAAATTTAGCTCGTGTTATAGAAAGATCAAAGCAAACAATATTATTTTAACAAATGGACTAAAATAATTGTTTGTTTGGGTAAAGTAAATATTTATGATGTCCCATACGCTTATCGCCCGTTGGGACCAATCACTGTACGGATTAGTTTGGGTGTGGGTGTGGGTGTTGGCGAAAGTGTGGTAGTTGATGACAAGTAAAAGAAGATCAACACCCACACCCACACCCACACCCGATTTAGTATCAAAATGCTTGTCTCAACGGCAGCTTTCATTTCATATGTAATTTGATTAGGTTCAGTTGAAAAAATCAGAATGAGCCGATAAGGTATCTTATGCGCCCCCGTCCTTTGAAACATTTCTTGTTGACTTCCACAATTATCAAAGAATTTGATATACCTCAATCTGCGTTTCTCGATTTGGGCAGATATAACATTTCTCTCATGTAAAACAAATTAAACTTTCCCGAAAACTTCTCAATAGTGCATTTTAGATCAATATTATTTAAATAACATCTTTCAAACTATTTATCATGCTTTTTTTTCAGCAATCTTTTGGGTGTGGACCTACCAGTTAAATCAATAAAGAGCTCCTTTTATCATTTTTCAATAGCTCCATATCGTTTAGCAGCGTATCGAATCATATCTCATCTATGGAAATCATGAATTGGTTATAGAATGAGAGGAAAAAATGTCTCAGAAATTCATTAATCCTTTTTCTTGATAAGAAAAAAAACACGTTAGTTTTCTCTTATTCAGCGTTTTTCACGCGAATTTTATTTCCAATGTAAAGCTCTTGTCGTAAAAATCAAATACAAAGCTTGACTAGACAGTTAGAATTTTCTACTTATTAGAAATGAAATCACGATAATATTCTAGTGTTGGCATCCAGATAACGAGTGTGTCTCCAATAATTTGACAAAGTATTCGAACATGCCACACACATTGCGAACAAAAAAGAAGCACACTCTTCATTATGAAAAGCTCTATAAATCATTTATTGAAATGTTCATTGACCTTACTTGCGTACTATTTCAGCAGTAATATATTCATTCAAAAATTTTTACCGTATAGCAAAAAGAAACATATTGACGTCGAACAGTCGATAGTTATTGCACCATCTCAATCAAACACAAATATATATATAGAAGTCGAACGAGTTATAATTAATTGATGGCCTATGCGATTCGCTTACTTCGTAATACATTGTCGTATATTAGTCTGTTAAACTGAAAACTCAGGTTCGACCCCTGACGATCCCAAGCGAACGCGCAATCCGTCAAACAATATTTTTTTTTAATTTCCGTCATTGTTTTACAATGTTTGTTATCATACAAGCGTACAAAACAACTTATTTTTGATAAAATATGCACTCAAATCCACATGTATTTGTACATAAGAAAACAAGATAAACATATTCTAAGTTGCTAAATATAGAAATGCTTCATGTCCACAAAGAAGAATCGGCATGTCTTGTTTCAGCAAAACAAAAAGAGAAAAATGCCTTTACAATATTATACAAGAATGAAAAATCACATTTATAATGTTGTCTGATTATTATTTTCAATAAGATTCGTATTTGTTTGCTGGGATGAAACAGTCTTATCAGTATTGTTACTATGTCCATCGTTGCCTTGCTGTTGTGTCGTTATCCACGTTAATCGTTCTTCATAGAATCTTATGACGACTTGTGGACATTTTAAATTACAAATTCGAGCTGGTACAAGATCAGCTTCAGCAGTAGCTTTCCATTGAACCAACAGCATTAATTCACCCTGCAAAGAAGAAAAGAAAAACGAGAAGATATTCTACCACCATTATTTCATCCTTTTTTGTTCTTACTGTAGTATCTGTAGCCCCAAGGATTTTTTCTGCTTCTAGGCCTCGATCAAACGCAGATGATTCTTCCGTACGTGAGGGTGTTTGTTGTTTAGAATAACTTCGATGCGCTAATGAATCGTTAGGTGGACGACCACGTTTATTTGGTACTGGAGCTTGATCAAGTGATGGTTTACGTTTAAGCGCTGTTGATGGTTCCTGCATAAAGCGAGACTTTGGCAGCATGCGATTCTCATATTCTTCAATTAGATCTGGACAATCTAAATTTTGTTCAGGCTCCTAGATAATATATATATATATATAATCATATTAGAAAAATGTTCAAATGCAAACAATAAATTTCTGTACCCAAGTATTTTCTTCTTCAGGATAGCCTTTCCAAGCGAGTAAATATTCCTTTCGCCCATTGCGAAATCGATGAGTAACAATACGTTCAACAACAAACTCTTCAGCATCTACTCCAACTATTTGCTTATCATTTGCACTAGTATTCATTGTACTACCGACCATACAGTTCTCGATAACGTCAATTAAGTAAATAATTGAGAAAAAATCTAAGTACAAAAAAGAAAATGTAATAATGCAGTGAAAATTTATCTTGATTTAGTCATGCTCCAACAGTCGTCGAGCTAATCAAATACAAAAATGCACGAAAAACGAATAATGTCGAGATCAAAGAACAAACACAAAGAAAAAAAATGAAAGCAAGCAAACAAGTGAAGACTACTCGTTATTAGACGGCATCAAAGTTAAACCAATGAAAGCTAAGATTGTTTATAAAGTATAATTTCAATACATTAATAAATAATATTATTTTAAAAGAGCTCAAAAACACATAGAAAAATATTTTTTCGTTGACGAAAGTACATTTTAAAAATAGATGTCACTCATTACTCGCTGTAATTCAATGAATGTTGTTGGTGAACCTCTAGTAAACAAGTGGATATACATATATGAAAGTAAATACATACATAGAACGACAATATTTGTATCTGGAACTGGAAGAACTAAGGTATACTTTTGTAAAGATAATCAAACGACTGTTTTCTTATTAAAAACTTCAACAGTACTACTTCGTGCAGAGAGACTAATCATCCCCTGAACTGAATATAGCAGAGAAAAACCCAATAAATCTTCGGCAAATTCTATTTTTTGATATGTTACAAAAAAATGTCCAATAGAATAAAATTTAAAAATTAATGTTTACAAATATTTCTGAAGACAATGGAACTTTAAATTCTACCGCAAAATCATACAATAAATTAATCTTGCATTCTTCGATAAGCGTCGCCCAATGCATGTGGATATTTTACATATTCTTCCCAACCCCTCGTAACATAATCTTTTTTTTCATTGGGCTAGATATTGACATAAAATCGTTCGTCTTTCTTCATAAATCACACATACGCAGTATGTTCTTTTATAAAAAAAAGAAAAGAAAAATTAACCTTTCGCAGTGGTTTCGTAAGTGTAATGAAAAGTTTCATTTTTTTAAAATGAACCTTTCACTAGATGCAACGTGTGGAAATAGTAGTTAGTGCGGTTGATAGTATAACTATTGAATATTGATTTTTAAAGACACTTATAGTCCCCTTAAAGTTTACCTGGTGGTAGCAGAACAGAAGAAAAAAGCAATTATAGAATGTTAAATGGATTTTTTTTCTTTTATATTAAACGAAAAACAAGATAGCGTCATGCTCTTGTGGCGTATATGAAAGTTAAGCAATTTTTAAGATTTTATTAAAAATTTGCCTCGATATCTAGCGATACGGTTTTTATTCCACCTAGAAGAAAAAGAATCTAAATGAGAATATGAAGTTTTTTTTACTATTAAGCAGTACAAAACATGCCCCTTCTATCAGTTGATTCTATTCCGCCGCCTTTCTATTTAAAAAAGGGTTTGCCACACCCCCTTATTGGCCCCTTATCAGTATCTTTGTTGCTTCTTCATGTAATTGACGTCACTGCATTTTTTTCGTTATATGCAGACCTTGGCAAGGGAGAGAAATATACACACAGTAAAAGAATCGTTTTTATACGTAGAAGTGATCGACGTAAGGACGATCGATCGTGCGATGTACAGAGAAGCGCTGACTTGTTTTCTTTTTCTTTTTCATTCTTGAGTAACGCCAGTATTTTCGATGTATGTGTAACACTCAGTTCTCTTTCTATTATGTGGCCCTTCTGTACAGCGAAAGTACCGTGCACTGTGAGTGTGGATATATATATATATATAGGGTAAATATATTTCTCTATCACGAGCAACTATACGTTACTGCTGTCTGAGGAAATGTAAGAAAGACAGCAAAAAGTCATTGTACCCACACACACCCTACCTTGTTATTCGAATCAATGGTACAAACGTTTTAATATTTATGTTTGAATTTCAGATATGTCGATTTTTTTGCGAGCTGCATCTAGTCAACCCCTATTGATAAAATTCAATAGTAGTTGGAAGAATGTCTTGTGTCTTAAACGCTCCCTTCAATCAACATCAACAGATTCTACACCGTCAACTATGGAGCTCGGTAGCGAAAGTCAAGAAGAAGACCATGGGTAATGATTGTTTCGTTGCTAAATTTTTGTTTTTATTGAACTCCTTCAATAGAACGGGTTTTTATACTATGGTAGAGAAATTCTATGATCGCGCTGCAAATATTCTTGAAGATAAATTAGTTGACGAAATGCATAAATCAAAGTTGAACGAACAACAAAAACGAATGAAAGTTCGTGGAGTATTAACGATGATGAAACCACCAAATTATGTGTTATCTATTACATTTCCAGTATGTCGTGATAATGGTGAATGGGAATTAATCGAAGCGTGGCGTGCACAACATTCCTTACATCGTACACCGTGTAAAGGTGGTATACGTTACTCAACGGATGTAAATTTAGATGAAGTCAAAGCATTAGCAGCTCTAATGACATTTAAGTGTGCCTGTGTTAATGTACCATTTGGTGGAGCAAAAGCTGGTGTTAAGATTAATCCGAAAGGTAATAATAAAAATCGAACTTGATCTGATAAAAAAAAATAAAGAAATTCTATTCATCTAGATTGGTCTGAAGGAGAATTAGAACGCATAACTCGGCGATTGACAGTTGAATTAGCGAAGAAAGGTTTCATTGGACCCGGTATTGATGTTCCAGCACCAGATATGGGTACTAGTGAACGTGAAATGGCTTGGATTGCTGACACATATCAATCAACAATTGGTTGGGAAGATATAAATGCCATGGCATGTATTACCGGTAAACCTATTTTACAAGGTGGCATCCATGGACGAACATCGGCTACTGGCCGTGGTTTATACCATGGATTAGAGAATTTTGTGAATGAAAAATTTTATATGGATAAAATTGGTTTAACAACGGGTCTCACTGGAAAAACATTTATTGTACAAGTATGTTTAGTTCGATAGAGATTTATTTAAGATACTATTTTATTCAATAGGGTTTCGGTAATGTTGGTTTTCATTCAGCGCGTTATTTGGCACGACATGGTGCGAAATGTATCGGTGTGCTTGAATGGGATGGAGCTATTGTTAATCCTCAAGGTATTGATCCAAAAGCACTTGACGAATATAAATTTGAAAATGGCACTATTGTTGGATTCCCTGGAGCAAAACCTTATGAGAAACCTGATAAAAAAGAATTACTTTGCGAACCATGTGATATTCTGATTCCAGCTGCTAGTGAGCAGCAGATTACGTCGAGAAATGCTCATCGTATCAAAGCTAAGGTAGACTTTTAATTTTTGTTTTAACTTTTGTTCAATGAAATGAGTTATTAAATAGATCATTGCCGAAGGAGCCAATGGTCCGACAACACCAGGAGCAGATAATATACTTATTTCCAAAAATGTTCTTGTGATTCCAGATATGTATATTGTAAGTATTCCGTTCAATAGGATCAATTATATAATTTATAAAAATATTCTTGTTTTTAAATAAAGAACGCTGGCGGTGTTACAGTTTCGTATTTCGAATGGCTTAAGAATCTCAATCATACATCTTATGGTCGATTGACATTTAAATATCAACGAGATACAAATTATGCACTTCTCGGTAAATTTAATGATGAATTGCTTTTTAGAAAATTGATGAAACACCATCTAAAAGTTCTCATGAGCTCTTTCACGGCATAGAAAACATGACAAATAACTCGGTAATACTTCCGCATAATCGATATTGAGGTCTACATATGCTGTTGCTTACGGGTTAAATAAATTATAAAAAAATTATTTTCTTCTATTTTCAACAGTAGTTGATAATGATTGCCGCTAGTAAGAATTAGAAGATTTATTTGCTGTGAACAAGAAGAAGAAAGCAAAAATAAAGTCTCTTGAAAACATTGTATACACGCAATAGATTCTTTCATTCTGTTGATGCGTGGGAAAAAAAACTTCTCTGATTATTGACTTGAGATTCAGAAAGTGCAACATCCAGTGATTCCACTGGAGCATATTTTCATGTAATAAGATGGCACCATCGCGAATACTCTACAATTTCACGTTATTCATAATATATATAGTGACAGGAGTATTCTACTATAGAAATAGGGGTATGACAGTTCAGTTTTAGTTCCTATTAAAAGAACTGTTCGAACACTTCTCATGATCTGATCTGCTCGAACAGTTCTTTCGTTCATTTGATCTGAACTTACATCTTGGAACTGTTACACCCCTATTATAGAAGACAAGGAGATCCAGCATTGTAATTTTTCAATACAATTTGTTTTTCTAAATTCAAAAATTGCATCATAGCTAACATCTCTTAGTGACTAACAAAAACTATGAGTAGATCGTGTTTCACAATTTAATTACAACAGAATTTTACTAACAAAGTCTTTTATATAAAACTTAGAGAGTGTACAAAGTTCATTAGAAGCCAAGTTTGGTAAAATGGGAGGCAAAATTCCAATCGTAAGCAAAACGCTTTTTTTTAGAATTTTAGAATGAAAACAAAAATTGTTGTTTTTTTCTCTTATAGAATCCAAGTGACAATTTTTTTAATCGTATGGCAGGCGCATCAGAAGTTGACATCGTTCATTCCGGTCTAGAACAAACTATGGAACGATCAGGACAAGCTATTATGCAGACAGCTAAGCGCTTTAATTTAGGTTTAGACTTACGCACAGCTGCTTATGTAACGTCACTTGAAAAAATTTATAATGTATATTCAGCTGCTGGAATGACATTCGGTGTTTAAATTACAAAATAATGAGTATTGACGTATATATACATGCACATGACTTTTGGCTTTTCTTTATCAGATATTTTTTAATATAAAAGTTAGATTCAAACTGTCGCTAACAAAACACTTTTCCATTCTAGATTTAAAGAAAAAATAGAAACATGTTTAACACCGTCGTTCGTAGTAACAAATCGTTACATCGACTGTCTAGTGTGTCACTCCATACATCAGCTGTATTGAATTCATCGAGTCAATCATCTAAACAAGAAAGTTCACCAGGACATTTTGGATTTTATCGTCAAGTAGAATTATTTTATGATCGTGCTGCAAAAATTCTTGAAGATAAACTAGTAAACGATATGAAAAAATCCAAAATATCTGACGATTTAAAACATAAAAAAGTTCAAGGCATATTAAAAATTATTAAACCATGTAATCATGTACTTGAAATGCGTTTCCCTATTCGAAGAGATAATGGAGAATTACATATGATTGAAGCATATCGTGCTCAACATTCACAGCATCGTACACCGTGTAAAGGTGGTATACGTTATTCATTAGATGTCAATTTGGATGAAGTGAAAGCGTTAGCAGCTCTGATGACATACAAATGTGCCTGTGTTGATGTACCATTCGGGGGAGCAAAAGCTGGTGTTAAGATTAATCCAAAAGGTAATAATAAAAATCGAGCTTGATCTAATAAAAGAAAATAAAGAAATTTTATTCATCTAGATTGGTCTGAAGGAGAATTAGAACGTATAACTCGGCGATTGACAGTTGAATTAGCGAAGAAAGGTTTCATTGGACCCGGTATTGATGTTCCAGCACCAGATATGGGTACTGGCGAACGTGAAATGGCTTGGATTGCTGATACTTATGCATCAACAGTCGGTTGTGATGATATTCATGCCAATGGCTGTGTTACGGGTAAACCAATTCTCGTCGGAGGTATTCATGGACGAACGTCAGCTACTGGCCGTGGTTTATATCATGGTGTAGATAATTTTCTCAATGAAGCCTCATTCATGTAAGTAAATTGTCGAGATCGGAAAATATAGTTTGGTTCCGATCGGAAAAACGAGCTTGGAAGCAGAAATCAAATGGAATTTTAATGAGCTATTCTTAATAACTGCTTGAATAAAACAAAATTCGATCGTTGAATTTCGACACTGCTTTCCGTTGGAAATCTCACGGAATCAGTAATTTTCAGATAATTAATAAAATGATAATTTCTCTTTAGGGGCATGGTTGGCCTTCTGCCTGGTATCGCTGGTAAAACATTTATTTTACAAGTAAAAATAGAGGAAAAATCGATTGTCTAAATGAAAATAACATTTCTTATTAAGGGTTTCGGTAATGTCGGTCTTCATTCGATGCGCTATTTGACAAGACACGGCGCAAAATGTGTCGGTATACTCGAATATGATGCAGCTATTGTTAATCCAGAAGGAATCGATCCAAAAGCACTTGAAGATTATAAACTTGAAAATGGAACAATTAAAGGTTTTCCAGGCGCTCAGCCATACAGCAAGGAACCTAGAGAAGAATTACTTTGCGAACCATGTGATATTCTTGTACCAGCAGCTAGTGAACGACAAATCACTTCGGAGAATGCTCATCGCATTCAAGCTCGAGTTATTGCTGAAGTATGTTTATCTTTTTGTTATTGTTATCAAAACAAAAAATGGAAACGTATTCTTGTTTTTAGGGTGCCAATGGTCCAACAACAGCAGAGGCTGATCAAATTTTATTGAAGAACAATGTTCTCGTAATTCCGGGTATGTACAAAAAATAAACGTTTGGGCAATTATTGACTTTTGCTTCTGTTTTAGATTTGTACATCAATGCCGGCGGTGTAACAGTATCGTATTTCGAATGGTTGAAAAATTTAAGTCATGTTAGTTATGGTCGATTAACATTTAAATATCAACGTGATACAAACTATTCATTACTCGGTATGTTCGTTCGTTTTTTTCCTTCGTCTCATCCGTTCTTATTATCGATTTCCTTTCAGAATCAGTTCAAAGTTCATTGGAAGCTAAATTCGGTCGTATGGTAAGTCTATATTTTATAATTATTTAACGTATAAATCTAATTGTTGCTTTTTTTTCCTAATTCTAGGGTGGAAATATTCCAATTGTAAGTATAGAAAAAGCTTTTCATCGGAATGATTTCATAATATTGTAATTTTTCTCAAGAAACCGAGCGACGAATTCTTAAAACGTATGGCTGGTGCATCGGAAAAAGATATCGTACATTCAGGCCTTGAACAAACTATGGAAAAAGCAGCACGTGCTATAATGCAAACATCAATCCGTTATGACCTTGGTCTTGATATTCGTACAGCAGCATATGTAAATGCTATTGAAAAAATCTATAATGTTTATGTTAGTGCTGGCATTACATTTGGATCTTAATTTTTCTTGATGGTCTATTTGCTGATCTTATAAGCAAATCTACAGGACAAAAATAAATACATGTGAACATCTTTTCATTGTCTATCTTTACTTTCGGTGATTTTTGTTGTTCTTGTGGCCCATTATATTTTAATTTTACGCATTAGATTTGGTCAGTGTCTATTGATTAATATTGGATTATAATTAGTAGAGTTCATTTAACAATAAATGTAAGAAGAATTCGAACTGAATTTATTTTATAGGAAATACAAGACTGATTTGTATTAAATATGAATTATCGTTTCAAGAATAAACCTAAAAATCTCCCGTTTACTACTCAGCTAAATCTCCGAGGTGACAAAACTAAATTCAATTTCAGTACTTATGGGATCAGTTAAAAACCGTATCGACAAAGCAACATCGTATAAATATCTTAAATGAGTCTTACACACAGATTAAAATTCATCTTAATAAATTATTATGCATTTGTTTTGTCATTGACTAATGCAAAGAAAAACAAGCATTCTACTGATTCGCACGCATTCTTATTTTTGCTTCAATTTTGTTAATGTATCTGATGGTGTTTAACTACCAAATACTAATCAATCAGATCCGAATCGAACAATTTTAATCAATCGGCTCTTTTCGAAACATCAGTTGCGTTATTTACATCTCAATAAATTCTTGAGCAGTGAAATTAACTTATGAATAAATTCAATTTTATTCATTTTTTCGCATAGAACTGATGAACTTTTCATTGTCAGATTGTTTCAATAACTATTAATACAATTGAGAACTTGTTCTAATGTAAGATTGTACAATACTCAAAGCGGCCTCAGCATTGAAAATAATTACGAATGAATACAGCAAATTAGAATGTCATAATGTGTGTCTCAAGTGTTTATGAAGTAACTCTCAGACTGTGAAGCATACTAATAATGAGACCAAGATAACAAAAGAGAAATATTTGTATTAGAATTTTTTCTTTCATTTATGAAAAGAAACACATCATTGTAGTTTATATAAGTGATTCTGACTAATACGAGTTCTAGCTCTGAAGTTTATTTTTATACGCATAGACTAGCCATTAAGAGCAGCTGTGTGCCATAATTTAATCTGCACTCTATCAGATGAATGATCCGAGACTAGTAGTCTCTGTTGAGTTGGTTTCTAGCCATTCTATAGTAAGTAGTGGCATGGTTTCGAATTACATGTCATTGTCCCTATGGTCCCCGAACTTATATTAATCGCTCGTATAATGCAAAATAGAATATATTGATACGACTAGATACATCAAAACAAACATTTATTCCAAAAGAGAAATAATCGATATCTCGATCGTTTTGTCAGTAGAGACCCTAAAAAACATTTCAACTCATTTGTCACTTGAAGAATTCGACTGGTGTCATTATTCTCCTTTGGAAGGAAATCTAAAATTACTTGAAACAACCTTCCGTGTGATGAACAACTCAACAAAACTCTAACCTATGGTTTATTAATTATTATCTACTAGCGCCAAAGAATTACTGAGTTGAAAATAGAAACGATTATTCACATGAAAAGAATACTTACAAATGTCGGAAAATGAAAGCTGTCGAAACGCTATTATCAAAAAATAATTAAGATATATACTTTGAATCTTTTGCAATCATTCATTTATATTTTAAGAGAAATTACCACGCCCTCAGTAAAACTCACAAAGAAATGTACTTTACTCTTTCTATTGTGAAACTTATTTCGTACGGACGAAACAGCTTTGTAACTTGATGATTGATTACTTTTTTTTCTCAACGAAAACGACTCCTATGATTCGATGACAAAGAAAGATTTCTTTTTCCTTTATTTCCATAGTAGGGAATCTTTCGTTTCCATCATAGAGTCCATGCATCTGGTTTTAATTAACATTAATAAAAATATCTAAGATTTTCTTGATCACTAGAATGATATGCGATAAAACTTTAACCAAAATCTCCCAGATCAGTTCCAACATATGTTTATTTTTTTATGAAAGTTTTAATTGTAGAAACGCTTGAAGAACATAAAAAACATTATCAAGAGATGAACATGAGAAAAATATGTTCTGAACAAAAACTCTCGAAGCTTTAATTTTGTTGTTCACCACGTAGTAACTATTCTACTAACTCATGGGTTTATTCTATTAATTGCCTTGAGGCTTACATAAATACAAATTAATCATTCGTTACGTCTTTTTGACAGATGCACACTAACAAATGTTAGCATGTTCCCCGAAGAGTTATGATAAGGTCTTTGTGTGATTGTAAACAAAATTTGACGATGAGCAGAATCAAACTCATCGTGCATTTTCTTCCCACATAATTAACATCGTTAGAAATTCACATTTTCATTCAATAGACTAAACAAAAATAAATTGCGAATATCATAAAAAAAATCTTGTCATGTTTTTAAATAATTCAGCAAAATGAGAATTTTGTTTTTTTTCCAAAGAGGCAAATTCACTCAGAACATCGTCATGAAAGAATCATCCATAAATATGCCAAGGTATAGGAAAAAACTAGTGTGAATAATTCGTTAAAAATAATATGCTGATAGGACTAAATGATTGAATCGCATCAGTGAGTCTCATATAAACTGCGTATATCTATGATCAAGACTCAAGGCAATGCATAGTAGCTCGTCGACATTCTTGAGTGAGAAAAAATCTAATTATAGAGAGTATTACATAGATGTAAGCATATATTACTTGATGAACAAACAGGCGCACAAAAGCATCACTCAATAAGGGAGTATTTATTTGCACAGCATGCTCATAGAAAAATAAACGCCCCATCAATCAATGAGCAAAGTCGAGTGACATCAGTAAGATCTATGAACGATCGAGGAAAAAGGCTTGCTAGATTTTATATTAAGTTTAATAAAGAAAAATAGATCTCATAAGCTTTATATGAAAAAATTAATATCCGATTAGTAAAAGAGATTATTAATATATTTGTTCATCAAGAATTGAAATAAAAACATGATCAATATCTATATAGAATAATTTTGTTTGCATCATTCAGCTGAATCAAATTTCTTTTTCTTTGAATCCTACAGAATTTTCTCCAAGAGATTATATTCAGCGGCGTCAATTCTCTTTTTGCCAACTTGTCTCGCTGTTATTGCTCTTGTTCTATTGATAATCAGTAGAGCTTGATCAACAGTAAAATGGCATAGTCTTAAAAGTAAATATGTGATAGTGCCAGTTCGATGTAAACCGGCTGCACAATGAATAATCATTTTAACGGGTTCTGTCACGGTACTATTCAAAAGTAAATCCCGAACGGTAGGTAATTGTTCAATAAGTATATCGATTGTTGCTTGCGACGATGTGAAAACTGGAAGATTGGCACCTTCAATAGGTATATGTAATGATTCAATGCCTGCTGATTTGATAAAATTACAAATATTCGTTTGGCTAACTTCATGATGATTCTGTAGGGTTAAAATATGAGTAACACCTAGATCTTTTTGAAATCGTTTCAAATCTCGTCGACGTGGTAACGACCAACAGGCTATCTGACTGTAAGCTGAAATAGATACAAATTGAGGGTGTCGCGGTGCAACTATTGGTGGAATGGATTCATGATCATCGCGATCGATAAAAAATATTTTACCAAGAAGATTATCGCGAATTTTCGTGATCAACTCTTCGTTTGATTCATTTTCATTTTGAATTATAATTCTGACGTTATATTTATATGATTTTTTATTGAATGTAAATTCTTTTTCGTATGATAACGATGGTAGTTCAGTATATTGAACATTTTTTAAAAGAATAATCATTGCATATTCACTCCGGAGATAATTAATACCTGTGGTTAAATAATGTTCAATCATAGTTTGGTTGCATTGCGATAACACAAGAGAATTTTCTTTTGATATTGGTAAAAAATGTTTCAAACAAATTTCTTCAAACAATTGTAAATCTTCTTCATTTTGTGCAATAATACTTAAACCGAAATTTTCATTTTCAAATAATTTTTCATCTTGCAAAGTTTGTTTATTATTGTCCATATTAATGAAGTGTATAAATTTCAACTAAGGAGTAGTCTTCTAATGATAAAATATTTCAGAAAAATGACTTTTATCGACAGAAAATTTAATCAGAGTGACGTGTTTTTTCTTTCTTTCTTCATTTTTCACAACACACGATCATATATATGATGCAATGCACAGTAAAAGTAAATGTAAAAATAGCAAAACTACGCAAAGACTCACTTAGAACGAATAAAATTAACATCTAAACAGTATGTATATTTATAGTCAAATTTCATTTGTTTGATATAAACTTTATTCTGTAATACAAGTTCATCTCACGTAGTTTTGTTAACAGAAACGAACAAAAATAATTCCACTTGCGCATGTTGACTTTCTCCTTAAGCATCATCTTATTGAGCTAATAAGACATATGACTAGTGCTTATCAATTGACATCAAATAAACATGTGTCTTTGTCCAAAATCGAGCGCTAAATTGCATTCATTTTTAATCTTTCATACAAATGTAAATGTATACATAAAGAAAACTAAACCAAATCGAATACTGTAATAATATTAAAAATTGAAGATTATATTACAGAAGAATTCAATGATAAGAAGATAAGATAAAGGATTAGACGATATAGCTTAAGATTTATATATATATATATATATGATCACCGGTGGCTTTAATATTTTCTAATAGAAGGGAGAAACAAAAAAAGGCGCTAATCTAGACGAGAGTGGTTGTTGTGTTTTATTACAAGATACATAAAAGCATATCTTGGTTTTTCAATAGTTAATAGTTGTTAACTAGTCATAGGGTGTCATCTGAACAATTTCATAAACGTCATTGTTCACATGAAAACGTAATTTCGATTTTTCCGATTGTAATCCACAGCAGAAACAGCAACTGAGTATTGTCGTAAATAAAGTTGTACTAATAGCTGCAACTATTAACCAAAAACCTAAACCCAATTGTTCAACTTCAATAAGCCATGGATTCAATGCCACGACTAATGCTTCAGGTTGATCTAATTCATAAGTAAAATCGTGTCGATAGAAACGTTCTTGTATCCATTCATACAAGAATATTCCTAAAGCACCAGCACCACTTAAAAATGATCCCAGAGAAAATAAACTAACAAATCCAAATGGGATTGAATAGAAACGTTTAACACAATTTATACAGAACATAATTAATAAGGCCAAAAATGTTAATAATGGTGCGGCAATGAATAGCAGAAACATTACATAATAACGAATAAGTTTGGCATAGCTATAAGAATGTTTCGGAGAAGATTTATATGCCGATTGATGAGGTGGGAAATCTTGACTACCAATCCATGTCGATTGCCATATACAATTTTCTTTGGGCCAATAGTAACGTGTTTGCTCCAATGAATAATCGCAATTTATCTCATCAATATATGTTGGACAATCAGGTTTGTTGTCGCATCGTTGCATCTACAATGAATATAAAATATTTCTATGGCAACTCATCGCATATTATTAAAACTTACACAACATTTTGTCTCTGAACACATACGTTTCGAATCATTACATCGATCGCAAAATAATGTTGGAGTTCGCATTGATCCATCTTGTGGCGATTTAACAGTTAGTAAATTAATCCATCTATAATCTAAACAATAACCAAAGAGACCATAGTGTGAACGAAATGCGTGTCGAATATTTTGTAATTCGAATTTAACATTATTCTTAACTTCCGATTGTAATCGCTTTTGACTTTCATTATTATGATAGCGATTTATTAAATTTTCATCGAGACGACTCCAACGTTTAGTGGCAAACGAAAAGCAATAAAGACCAATTGATGCAAGCATTGGCAAAACAATAAGCATAACAAGTATATTGACCTTCATCGTTGAACTTTCTTTTGCTCGTCTCTTCTTTTATGCTAATCTAAAAATATGAAAATACTGAATAAATCGAATATAGAATGCGAAGCAATACAAAACATAGAGACATGCACAATTAGTATCGTGTGAAGGAAAAAGAATAAAAAAGAAAACAAAAAAAAATATGGTGTACATGGATATGATGATAGCTTCTCCTGCTGGTACTCAGTATGCAATGGCAACGTACTTTCTTATGAGTATCTCTCTATTTTAGACTGACACATCATCATTCCACAAATGAGGTTTACATTCCTCTTTGGAGAAATTCTTTGTTTTGTGGCTACAGCATCCTAACCTTTTTCTTTCTTCCCTTTCTTTTCTCTCTCGCTCTTTTACTAAAGATTGTTGTTCTCACAAAAACAATAAACGAATGAAAAAGGTTTTTTTTTCGTACGATCGTCACATATATACACGTCCTTTAAACGAACAAAGACGAGGCACCAGCAGTAGTAGCAACAATGAATTATGTTGCTTCTCGTTGTGCTGAATAAAATAAGAGCACATTAGAACGATGCATAAGTGGTTACAAACCATATGATTTATATACAAGATGTCTTTCGTTTGTAATCTGAACCTTCGCTTATGATTGTCTGTCACTTACATCCTTCCTATATATATATATATATCCAACTAAGTCGATTACGTAGTTATTATCATCTACACAAATGTTGGCATACATAAACACAATGAATGATATGAATCATTCATTTATATATATATGTATGCATACATACATTGTGTAAAAAGCTAATCGTCTAAAATCTATGTATGTATGCCGACGATAGACAAGGTAATTTGACGGAGACTGACAAGAAAAGTGCGTGACTGCGATGGAGCGCGCTTCTTGCGATGAAAGATGATGATACGTACATTTAGTGATTTATGGCTGACAAAATAGCAATGATGACTGACAAACTGATGAATCTTTTCTCATAAAGAAAATATCAGTGCACAAAAAAAACGATGAAACTAGACCTTGCGAAAATTTCTCGAGTTATAAAAAATGCGATAATTATTATCATATCAGTAAAAACTAATGAAGCGGTGCACACCAAGAAAAACAAGTCAATAATACAAGTGATAAAGCGAAAAATGCAAGAAAAAACAAGCCGCAGAGCAGCAGCAGAGGTAAATAAAAAATGTAGCCAGCTGCGAAAGGCGAAAGAGAATGAATTAGTAACTGACGAAACAAGGACGCACAGAAAAAAAAAGCAAACCTGATATAGACACCAATCATGTCTATGTGAATGAGAACTGACGCGTACGATAGTCAAGCAGATTTTTTTATCACAATACATCGTGTAACTATCGTAGGACTTGATTTTTTTGACAATAGAGGATTAAATTATGACGACTACATTGCGTCGTCAGTTTCATTGAAAGGCAACTCGTTCAAAGCGAATCAGTAAATATGTATACCATACTTTTTTTTTTATCTACTTTGACAGTTATCATCAAACATGAGATTTATGTGAGCCTTGATCTTCTCATTCCAGATATTGAGCTATTCGATGAGCAGAAGCAAGTTGAGAAGATAACTGAGATAGTAACATTTTAAGTAAGTTGTAACGGTTATCTGCACGTATCAAGTCAAAAAGAAAAGGTTAAGCATCAGAACACATAATATTCAAGGTTTCCAATACGCAATTATATTCACGAACAAAAAATAAATGATATTTTTATTCTCTACAGAAATTAATAAATGGACTAATTTTTGTGTGTTTCACTATTTTATTCATTGTTGTCTTTTGATCATTAGAATTCAACTAAGTTCAAGAGAAAACTTTTAATGTCTATCACAGGTTCTAATTATATATAATTCTATATGAAAAAGAAAAACCTTGTCTTTTGTATTTTGAACGACAATAGCAGCCGCACAGGTTGTCGCCATTTTTTTTTCATACTCGGCTGCGATAAAGTCAATTGACAGAATACGAATAAAATGAATAAAGTCCTTGATGTAATCACATCTGTGATGTTAATTGTTATGTTGAAGGTAAGTGTCTCACCATTTGATGTATGCCGCTCGTCAGAAGCATTTCTAGGAAGACATCTTGTATTACTGATTCAGTGTGTATGCTTTATAATCATCAAACTCGTTTATCGGAACAAACAAACACACAGGATATAATATCTTAAGCTAGAAAATTTTTGTTCGTTTTCAATAGAGAAATATTACAAATGTGATTGAAACAAATTGAAATACTGAATAAATGAGGATTTGTATCACGTATTCTTATTCAATCATCAGAAACGTGCAAAAGTCAATGTTATACTCACTTTTTCAACAGTCGAATTGAACGACACGACGACCCGGAAATATGAATGATGGCTAGCGCCGTCTATCGATTTCTATATCGATTTGAACATGTCAACACCGGTCACATGACAGTGAAAGAAAAGAATGAGTACATCATCATTCATTATATTTCTAGTCACAAGCACAACAAACTATTTACTTAGACTGAATCAAAATGACGGATATACGATCAGTTTCATCATCATCATCATCATCTTCAACAACGTCTAAAAATGTTAATCATGCAGCAAATTCGAATTCGTCGGCAATACCCGATATTGATAATATGAATAATTTAACGACCTATGTAAGTTAGATCGAATAACATTCTCTGTTTTACTTCTTTGATGCTTAGGTAAATACAGCATTTCGTCAAATGGAAGAAAAATTCATGGCTGCTAGTGATCAAGTTATGAATCGTATGAATGAATTAGGTCGAAGAATTGACACACTTGAAACAAGCATAACAGATATAATTTCGCATTTACCAACTGAAGAATCAAATTCAACAACACAACAACAAACAAAATCATAAAATCAGACGTTTTCCATCTCTGTATAGATAAAAATTATTTGTAATATAGACTATTTTTGTTGGTCCAACACTGATATAATATTTTTCTTTCTTACTAAAAGAACAACTATAATGTCTTGATAGTACTTTGAATACCCTATTATTGAATAATAATAGTCGATCAATATGTATATTTCTATGTGATTATTACAAAACGAAACCATTTTAATGTTGAAAAGATCATTTAGGGAATACTTCTATATATAGAATTAATATATCGTTTGTATGATGAATAATACGACTTATTATCTTTGAAAGAATATTTATGATCATATCCGTCCGTTGCATTGTCTACACATTTCTGATAAGAGATTTATTATGGTCTTGCGGGCGTTCGATTTATTAAAGACTTGCAACTTCCGTTGTGAAAATCGGAAGAATAATAGCTAATGAAGAAACAATGTTACGGAAGTAAAAATATGTCGGAATTCTATCTTCATTAATGATTCTGTCGACTAACTTGTCAGATTTTGCTTTATAGAAAAATAAAATGCTTTGATCTCAATCGATTGCAATAGGAAAATCAATGAAAAGATTTCGTAATTTAAAATTGGTGACCTATTAGAAACGTCGATACTAATGATAGTGTGCCATGTAAAGCATCGATTGATAGACATTTATAGTCGAAATTCTTTTCTCGTTATAGACAATGACAGATACTTATGTTTATCAGACTTACGCAGATGTAGATCTGAATTTCTTGTTAAAAATTGTAGTAAATATCAAAATAGTATACTACAGAATATAATAATAATGTTTCGTTTTGATATAGAATCGATGAAAATGATCGATAAAGATGTGAATATCTTTTTCGTGTACTCAAAAAAAGTGAGTACACTCTAGATTCGGTCAGTGTGTCCGGCTGTTAACACGATAACTTTTGAAAGCCTCATTCAATTGTCATGAAATTTTGTACACAGAATGATCTCATCAATATCTCGGTCAAGTTCATAGATGAAAGCAATCCGTCAAGAAATGACTGAGTTATCGAAAAAATTGTCATTATTGACCAAACTATCCCTGAGGGGGAGTACAAGGATTTTTCAAAAAAAAAGCTTTTTCTCAGAATTATCCACAACATATATAAATCGACTCAATTTTTAACGCTGATTCCGAATCTGATACTAGTTTTGAACTAAATCGTAGCTTTCTAACGAAACATCGCCTGAAAACGGTCTCAAAATGCACAAAAACTGCATCCAGAAACCAAAGTGCCTAGTTTCTCATGATAATTTTGGTGTTCAGACATTCTAGAATGACTCTTATGTCCCATGTACTTTTTGCAGTACACATAGCTCTCGGATGAAATCCGAAGTTTTCACATTTTTATTGAGATAGTTTAGATAATTCAATCTGTTACTATCTACGATAATTTCAAGCAAAGAATACACGAGTTATTAATTAAGTGTAATAGGTATTAATAACAATATTTTCATATAAATAATACTAGAAATTCGATTGAGAAATGTGGCTTATGCATTGAAAGGACTAGCAGAAGTTTTATCTCTAGTAATTGTGATAAGTTTGATTGATACATTTCGATTCGATTCTATTGTCATTAGAAGAAGAAAGGGCTTTTTAATAGAATACAGCTTTTGCCCAATTAATCATTGCATGGCCTTGTTTTTTTTACAGCTAGAAGAAATTATGGTCGAGTTGGAGAAAAAGAATTCTCGGAGCACTACTTCCCACATTCTTGACTTATTATTTTTCAGTTGTTAATGATGAAAGTTTTAGTTGTTGTTTTTCTGAATAATAACTGAATAATCGTTCTAATAGTTATCGATACAATTATTGTGTGCAGTGGTGCTAATTTCTAGTTATTACTATCCTTGAATCGAAGTTAAGGCAATAGAAAAATGCCATAGAAAAATTTCTAATTGATTTCCAGCAAATATCAATGAACTAGAACAAT
This sequence comes from Rotaria magnacalcarata, assembly GCA_900239745.1. Taxonomy (NCBI): domain Eukaryota; kingdom Metazoa; phylum Rotifera; class Eurotatoria; order Philodinida; family Philodinidae; genus Rotaria; species Rotaria magnacalcarata. The sequence continues at coordinate 10,135 of OENM01001526.1, read as the reverse complement.
ATGTATACATAAAATAAAGATTAACATCAATCAATGAAAGCAAATAAATAATCATAAATATTAGTTACAATTTCAACTGTATTTACAATGTCATCACAGGAATACACATATGATCCTTTAATTTTTATTCATATTTTAAATCAGACAAATATAAGATTGCACTTGATAGTAACGTAAGATACTCATCTCAACTAAGACTTGAGTATGTTCAATCAAATTAAAAGATAGTAAGATAGCGATAAGAGCAATATCTCAGCGAAGCCGAATTTTTAATAAAATAATGGTAATTAAAAACACCCGCAAGAAATCACCATCATTGTAAAGTTCATCCTGAATTTTTGTCAATCATTCTCTGCTTTTAATTTACAAAGGTGTTTATGAAGAAAATTAAGAATACGAGATGAATATAAATCGATTAGTTTTCCCACTATTTAATGAATGATATATTTCCATAAAAATGTTTCACATCAAATAATATAGATATTTTTCATAATAATGTTTTTTTTAATACTAAGATTCGTGTTATATGGATCTCAAAAAGCGAGAAAATATGGTTTTCTTACATTAATTTAATCGTCAAATGTCCATATTTTTGTTTCGAATGCCCTCGCCTTCTCCTGACAGAGACTTGATATTATTTAATTGCAATGGAAAAGAGTGTATGCATATGTCACAGTTGGCATGGGAATTGCAGTTGAGTTTGGAATGCGCGAAAAAAATAGTTAATCGAAAAAATTGTTTTTTGCTCGTGATAATAGAAAAGAGAAGAAATATTTCTCAGATAAATTTAATGTCCCCGTGTCCTCATAGTTTAAAAAAGAATAGAGAGAGTTGAATTATATAAAAACTCGTTGTAAAAAAGATGCAAGGAATAATTATAAATATAAAAATTTCTAAAGTCACATCTCAATAAAAATTCTATTAGAAAAATTAAGAAAAAAATAGATTCCAAAGTTGCCTGCTACATATATGTAAGTCAAAACTTGCGTAGATTATCTTAAACATTTAACTGGTGATTTCTAAATAATATATTTATCATGAGAATCTCAAATAGAATATACGAATGCACGATGTTTTTCCGAGTCAGGGATTAAAACGTACAAAATGTACAAGGAGCTAAAGAATTGGGTAATAGCTTTCCTTCAGACGAATTACCCTGACCCACACGCAGTG
>OENM01001525.1:11935-32516 GCA_900239745.1 Rotaria magnacalcarata | reverse complement strand
GCTTTCGAAGATTTTCCTAATTTTCGAAATCTTCAAAAGTTTGAAAAAAGTCGGAAACCAATTTGGGTTTCCCAATATACTTCTCCGAGTATGAGAAAATTTGCATACATTTTTGGTTTCCGAAAAGTACTTCGGAAACCAAGCTAGGTTTCTAATTATACTTTCTATAGATCTAGAAGCTTCGAAAACCCTTTTGGTTTCCGAAATTATTTATCGGAAACCAAAAAAGTATTCTGGGNAACCATGTGAGGTAAAAAGTTGGTTTTATTTTCAGTATGGGTTTCCTATTATACCTTTCGGGTATCCGACAGTACGATAAAAGTATCCGAAGATACTTTTTGGGTTTCCGACTTAGTATTCTCTAAAACCAAAGGGTTTCCGAATGCTCGGAAACCAGCAGGATATTATTGAAACCCATGATGGAGACCGGAAACCCTTCCGAAAACTCAAAAAGGTTCCCGCGAGGGTATCCGAGATGGGTTGGGTTTTGTAGGAAACGGATTTTTTTTAGTGTAGGCATTTATGAAAGCATTGTATAGTTAAAAATATAGATAAAAATATGTATTCTCGAGTGTCGACAAGAAAAGGCTTTTTTTGAAAAACAAACTCACTGAGAAGCAGAGAAAATTAAAGGATATAAATGCGTAGAAAATAAAATTCTTTTCAACGATGTTTTAAAGTCGTATTTTAAGTTCAAAAAGCCCGTTGTAAATAAAAACATGCATTTCAACGTGTTACATACACAAAACCATGCGTTTGAATGCGTTAGAGAGAGAGAAAACGATGCGCTAAAATGATAAAATAGCGTTCTCTTCTAAAATTTTGCGTTAAAACGCCGTTTCATACGATTTATTTTTTCGTGGGTATCATTGTATCTTTTTAATTTAATTTCCTTCACTTATCCCTATTCTTGGAACTCAAGGAGATCAGATCCTTAGATCTGACTGGCCTTGAGTTGGTCTGGTTTCTATCAGACCAATCCAGAGTAGTCCTCCAGGATCACCGATCAAGGGAGGTATTTTATCGACGCAAAATATTAGTCGAAAAATAGTCTAGAAAAAAGATTAAACAAAAAATGTATGTTTTGTATGTTCAATCGCATTCCTTATATATAGTTATGCGCACATAAGAAAAGGGTGAATGAATGGACTGTAGACAAAACGCGACAAATTCATTTACGGCGCGTTCTAACCCCGACGCATTCTTGCGCTGGAGTTCACAACATAATAACGAACGGCACATAAATACGACACATTTCAAATTAAAGTGTGTAATATGAATAGACATTGAAGGTTTATAGAAGAAAGGATAAAAAATATTTCAATTATGACCTTGTATTTTTTATGCCGGTGAATATTTAATTTATTTTCAATTAATCATGGAGTGGGTTTCGATCAAAAAGATATATTTTCTTCGCATGGTGAAAACGCAGTGAACTATGAAAAGAAAGGAAAAAAGAAAAAACTAGATGATATTCGAGTTTCACTCCTATAGGAAATGCGATGCGAAGCATTAATTCGTATCTTTCACGAAAAATCTTAAATTCAAAAAAAACCTTGAATAGTTTTTATGTAGCCATGATGAAATTCATCACTGAGAAAACTCTATTCTTACTTAGCGATACATTCTTAAGGGTCGATTTCGATTGATCGATTAATTATCTCTATGATTCATTATTTTAAATCAGCTGTAAATGAATAGACTATAGCAGATAACATATGTTGATGACGTCACTTTAATTATGTCGCAACAAATTTCTTTCATTTTCGTCATTTTGGAACCAAATTTGTGAGTGAACAGAACTTCAGATTGAAGATTTGACAACAGATGTAAGCAGTTCGATCTTGATACTTCGATCTCACGTTTTAACCACTTTTCTATGATTTTTGGTTCTCGAGATCATTGCAACACAAAACGACGAGATTTGATGCATACGTCGAGAAAGTAAAAGAAAAGAATACACGCGACGGACTACAGAAATGCTTCTGCTTCGCATCGCATTAAAAAAACTCGCGACGGACTACATTAATGCTATGCTTCGCATCACATTAAACAAAGCGTGTAAGAAGTAGAAAGAGATAATTAGCGTGAAGTGAAGATGACGAACCAAATGCATGATTCTTATCATTCTCGTATCATATATAGTCAGTGCAGAAAGCAGTTAACTATTAACAAAAATCTGCACAGACTTACTAATGCACAAGATATGATCTTTCGATTTGAAAAATTGTTTTAGATTGTTGTGCGGGGAATACACTGTTTGTCTATCATCAATGTATAATAGCTAATGTTTTATTATTATTAGTGTTTAATCGCAATACAATTAGCCTTACAGAAACTTATTGTCGGGTAAGTAGAAGTAAAGCATTATTTTTATCGATATTTGATATTAAGCGATTGACGTGAGACAAATGGTATTTTATTTCAAATTTTCACTGCGAAAAACGATATCATATTTTTTTGTCTGAGTAGCTCGGTGGATATCTTTATTTATTACGTACCAAAATCAAATGTGCTTGAAGATTTGAATATATTGATTATGAATACTAAAATAAGAACTTTAAAAACGTCTTCATTTCTGGAAAAATGCAAACTACTGAGAGTACTTCGTTTTTCTTATTAAATTCCTATGAAATAGCGGCTTTTAAAAATTCAATAGATGAACATTTTTTCTGATGAGAAAATTCAAGTGCTTCACAAGTCTTGACAATTGATGCTTAAAGATTGTCGCCCTTGAAGAAAAACTGCTATCCTACGGTACAGTCAATGTTCCTAATAGCAACAGTCATTTCAGGGGTCTTCTTAGTTTTCTTTGTAACTAGATGATTTTCTATGAAAAGTTATATTTTTTAATATTTTCGAGTAGAAAAATCTTTTCCCTATCGAACCATAAAAAAATCAATTTCCAATCACCAAAATTGGCCGAGTAATTAGCGGTAGAATCTAAGAAATTGAATTTATTGCTATTAGGGGGCTAGTTCCTAATAACAACATACAAGCGAAAAAAATGTTCCTAATAACAACCGCCAGCGAAGAACAAGCAAAAAATAAAAAAATTGATAAAACGCATGATTTTGCTACCTGAACTTCACAATTTCGATATACTCCTGGAACAAAAAGTGTTCCTTACCTTTTGATGTATATTTATCCCAAGGTTCAGATCTTTATCAATTAAATTGAGAAAGTTATTAAATTTTTAAAAATCCTAATTTTGTTGTTATTAGGAACACTGATCCAAATAACAAGAGCCAGCAAAAGAATGTTCCTAATAACAACAACCTACGAAAAATACATAGAAAATAATGTTTTTTTACTAAATGGACTTTTTCCATGGTTAAACATGAATTCTTTTTTGTGCGCCTGTCACCAAAAGTATTTGTACATTAGTAACCTGTAAATATCCAGCGGTTCTAGTCAAACGAAGTTTTCCTTTTTATGATAATGGTATGAGTTGAAAACTAGTGTTGCTAACAAATGGTGGGCTATCTAACTTAAGCTTACTCAATCTCATTTGTATTTCATTTGATAGTATAGCATTTTGCGATATATTCATATCTTTTTCTTATCACATAGTTATGCAAGTTAAACTCCTGTATATCTTATTAAAGCTTCTTAAATAATTGATCTCTTGCCTAAATTAATGAAAAGCATTTGAGAAAAGTGAATTTCACAAAAACTTTAGTTTTAGAGAATGAAGTTGATTTTATTTGAACGAGATTCATTACTGTTTTTCAGTTAAGTTCTTTTTATTATTTTTTCCAAAAAGTTATAAAATAAATAACATGTTTTTCCAAATAAGTTCACGACGGTTATAATTTAAATCAATATCATTAGAAAAAGAGAATAAAGGGAACAATTACTTTTTCAAAACTGACAATTATAAAACATTTCAACCAGTTATATAGAAACTGAGTAATGTTGCTTAGTTTAGTTCAATAAAAGTATATCAATTAGAAAAAATACAATACAATGTTGATATCATTATAAGATTTATACGTACTAATTATATCTTCGATTGATTTCACTGAATTTTCGCATGCTTATCTAGGCTACAATCATGAATCAAAAACTATCTAATTAGATCGTTTTATTTCAAATGTCAGAAAAATTTTAAAAATATGAAAATTGAACTAAAAAAAAATATCATTGAGAAATTATTTTTTTTTGCATATAATAACACATTCAATATTATATGAGATCGCTGAAGTAATAAAAATACAGTAAAAAATATTTCCTTTGGCTAGAACCGCTGGATATTTACAGGTTACTAATGTACAAATACTTTTGGTGACAGGCGCACAAAAAAGAATTCATGTTTAACCATGGAAAAAGTCCATTTAGTAAAAAAACATTGTTTTCTATGTATTTTTCGTAGGATGTTATTATTACGAACTAGCCCCCTAATAGCAATAAATTCAATTTCTTAGATTCTACCGCTAATTACTCGGCCAATTTTGGTGATTGGAAATTGATTTTTTTATGGTTCGATAGGGAAAAGATTTTTCTACTCGAAAATATTAAAAAATATAACTTTTCATAGAAAATCATCTAGTTACAAAGAAAACTAAGAAGACCCCTGAAATGACTGTCGTTATTAGGAACATTGACTGTAGATATTGACTCTTGTTTTCTATGCATACGTCTTTGTTTCAAGGAAACGTAGCGTGAAAAATACGAAAAAAACCTGTGCAACATAATTGAAAAAGTAAAACATCCGATGGTTTGTTGTTTGAGCACTATGTTTAAATACTTATTGTGACGATTTCTGACAGAAGAAGTGCCTGCGTTGATGGAACAATGCTTTATTTCATTTCTTCATATCATGAATCGTGCCGATTACAGAAAAAGCATACATTTAAATACTCAACCTTCCGAAAGAACGAAAGCTGATGACAATTAAGGATAAACGCTAAGGACATCAAAATAAATACAAAAACCCATGGGATACAAAATTAAGATACATTCACTACGAAACGCGTTAATGCTGACCGATTTAACATGTTTCGCAGTGGTTCCTATGGTAACATAGGCGTAAAACCAATTTTCCAATTTACTCAAAACGCGTTTGGGAGTTACTATTTCAGGATGAAAACGAAAAGTATATCATCTCGTGCCGTTTTTAACCGATTCAGCAGCTGTGGAACTCATTAAACCGGCCAGCATTAACGCGTTTTGCAGCATTGAAAAGTAACGAAATTTTTCCCATGGGACATAGAGAAATGACAGAATAATAGTCACACTTAACTGTGAGTGTTATACCTATGTATAGTTATCATCAAGAAATCACATTATTGCGATATTAGAATTTCAATCATATGTGATAATTTTCTGAGCTCTATCGATCAAAAGTCTTAAAAAGATTTCTCCTGAAGTGAAACCGAGTAATAATTTTAAAGAATATAATATTTTACATAGTTTTATTAAATTTATGTATCTTTCTGTGATTTAGAAGAATAAGCCGAAATTTTTGCAAAGAAAAGCAAACAACATGAAGCAAGTTTTTGACTTTTTCTATTATTGATGTCAGACTTAGACGAAATTATTTGAAAGATGGAAGAAATCAGTTGAATTCGTCGAATAGTGTAGGAGTGTCCAAGGACTGAGGATTAGGAATTCCTCATCAGTTCCCCTACAGTTCTTTGCATACTAAAGGTAAAAATATGGAATACTTACGATAATTTTTGTTCTTACACTCATTTTTACTTGCGAAATTGTGAGAATCAATAACTTCATGCAAAAATTATTTTTAAAGCAGCAATATCACGACTTTCGTGAATGATGAAACTGTGAAGGAACCGATAGTTGATTCCCATTTCCTCTAGGAATTATCACAACGACACTGGCAATTCCTCGGCACATTAGGAATATCTATTTCTCAGTTCTTGGACACTGCTGTTGGATGCAAACAGAATCGCTATAAATTCGGTCCGATTCCGGAATTGTAACTTCTATTGCTATTCTATCTTCTCTTGCACATGAAGTGATGATCTATATTCAGTTCGGAATTTGGAATTAGGTGAAAATAGAATAGCTAGGAAGTCCTAGGAATTACACTGAATTGTTGAGGGTGGGTGGGTTGCAGTGTACGACGGACTACAAGTGTGAGTATGGATGTTGCCACAATTAATGTGGGTGTCAGTGTGCGTGTTGCCACAAGTCTCGTTCTCAGTCTGAGTGTCGGAATGACCTCAATAGTGAGCTTCAGTCCATGTGTAGCAGAGCGCCGCATTGGATGTCCCATGAGACGGGATGGGACGAACATTTTTAGAAAATTTTAAGCAGACAAGAAAGAATCGAAGTCTCTTTCGATGTGATTCTATTATATGATTGTTATCTTTATCCATTAAAATTATATTTATTGACGTAAGTGACCGCTTTCAAATTTTATTCTCATATATTAAAACATTTTCGGTATATGTTATTCAATTCGCTAAAAATATTTTTTAAAAACGAATATAAGATTTTAAAAGTCATCTAAGACAGCGTTCTTAATTTTAATGGATAGAGATAGTATGCATATCATAGAATCATATCGAAAGAGATTTTGATTCTTTCTTGTGTGCTTAAAATTTTCTAAAAATGTTCGTCCCATCCCGTCCCATGAGACGTCCCACGCAGAGTTCTGATGTGTAGATCTGAGTCAATCGGCCGAGTACCCTTCTAATGATGCATCGTTTGATTTACCAATGGATGCTCTCTACAGTTCTACGCTATCCTCCACAAAATTATCATGACAGGGTTAACTCTGAAGTACGGAATTATATAGAATTATACTGGATTTTAGTTGGATTGAAATCCTGAAAGTCACTGCAATTCTTACGCAACCTAATTCCCGGTATTCTGTATCGGATTTGCATTCGACAACGAGCAGTTAGAGATATCTCTTTTCGTTTGATCACAGAATTCCCGGAGATCCTCGGAATTAGTGAGGAGTGGTTCCTTGAATTCCAGAATTGTGTCAGAAGTGATAAACGTAATTTTAGGAACTAGATGGAATTGGTCCCGTAAGCGTAACTGGTTCCCGAATGTTCAACATTGCGGAACAGAATGTACTCTCTTTTAAAAATCCCTTTTAAAACGTTTACATGCGATAAGTATACGTAAAAAATCGCCGGTTTACCGTGGTTTTACTGGTCCGGTTACTGGCTTCCATATCAGTGTAATTTACCGCATGAAGGATAAATACCGCGGTGTACTGCAAAAAATGATCTGGCATTCACAACATGGGTTATCAGTCTCCTTAAAATTGATAAGCAAATCAGGCACTTCAGATGTATGACGGTGCGTGAGTACTTAATGATTCATGTGTTAAATCTTTGATAGTATCTATCGAATTTGTTAGTGTTTTCTATTTTTCTTGCGTGTTAAGTCGTAATACAATAATTTTTATGCAAACTATATATAATGGATTAATCAGAAACGTAATTCTAATCTCTATTCTCTGAGAAAAAAATTGTCATACTGAACCACTTAGGGTTCTAGCAAAGGTCTCGAACCTCTTAAGTACAGCATTTCTGTCTAGAATCATTTTAGGTTGTAGAATTTTTCACTAGAACTTGTCATGGTACCGAGAACAGATTCAGTATGACACAATTTTTCTAAAGAAAGCACCAGAATTCTACCTTATGTATTTAAAAAATGATTAAAATCTGATATTTCCATTAGTGTGATGATATTATTGAAGTATTAACACGAATTTGCATACACAGATTGACGTCTGACTGGTGCTTGCGACTAGAATTGACTATGACCAACTTGCATAGAAAATAATAGTTCAATTCCATTATAGATGACACTGATACAATAGGTGTGGACTAGCACTCTTGTATAATACGACAGTATTAATGTGATTTGCCATACGTATTTAAAAGCTTTTAATGAGTTGTAAGTGCCTGATTTGTTTAGATCCACTTTTTCTACTTGCCTTCTTGGGGAATTTAAAATGCAAGAAACGCAGACTTTACTTTCGACGAAAAGAAGATCTTTGGATCATGGTATCGTGAGCAAAGTGAACCGAACAGTCGCAAATCTGTAAGCATTTTTCAAATAGATCGTTCGCGAGAAATTCAACATCACTGTTACTATTATAGTTTTGCCAAACAACGTCGATATAGCGAACATGTTAGTGACAAATATGAGCCGTTTGATGATCATGTGGAGAATGATCTAGACGATTCATCTATTGGTTATTTCCAACTGGTATGTCAACACAAAAGAATTTCATTCTTTCTATCTATTATTCGGAATCATTTTAGTTTCGTTATGCGGATTGGATCGATATCCTTTTAATATTGACTGGATGTTTTTTTTCTGCATTAGTATGTGCTTGTTTTATCACAAGTATGGTTATCTTTGCTAAACTCACTGGTACATTGATTGAAAATGTCTTCACTGAAAACTGCGATGCTCAACAAAAAAATGTACCGATCGCAGAAACAAGCAACATTCAATGCCCACTTGGTATTAATATTAATTCATCTAATTATGATCGATTCGAGAGGTTTGTGACTAAATTAATTATTACTTTTGCTTTAACCTTTGATTATTGTGGTTCATTGTTTCTTTAGATTTTGTCACAATGTCAGTACCAACTCATCTCATATATTTATTGCAGACGTGTCTACATTTCGAGTTAACGCAATTCACCAAGTGACTTGGTTATTCGGTAAGGTTTTTGAATGCAATATTGAGGTTACATCGATCAACGAACGTACAACTTGGTCAGAGGAAATTGATGAAATCATGAATTTATCTTATATAATAGTTTAGAAATTTTAATGTTGACAAATAAAAATTGTCTAAGTCACGTTAGCTTCAGCTCTATCACTTTCGAAACAATTATTGATTAGTTCATGGCCTGATAACCAATTTATTTATTCACAGTTAGTTTTTCATCGAAAAAAAGTATACACGTTTTTCTCACATACGTTTCAAAAAATTATGAAAAGGATATATATTAATTATGTTTTCTTAATCCTTCATCTTATTGTGAATATGTGTTAGTACCAGTGCTATTTATAACTAAAAAAAGGCAGCCTTCCATAATGTCATACTATACATTTAACTACATGTTAAATTTATATTTCTGGCAGTAGAGTTTAGAATTTAGTTGAGATTGGAATTGTTGACTATTCTATAAATGTTATGAGAGAGTGATTCATAGAAATAAAATTTTATTAGTGAGTGATATGAGATAGTTTGATTGATTATGTAGATTCAAAAACACGTTGTTGTTTCCAAGATTAATTGTGTCAATCTTTCATGATTGAAGAGAGAGAAATGAGAAAGATTCTGAAAAGATGTTTATTTTAATACGCGCGGCATTAGGACATAGGGACACCGATTTTTATCTTTCATTCTGCTTTGGAAGAAAAGACAGAAAGAGAGTTTCGCTATAGTTATTTCGAAGTATGGGTCTCGAGGCAGGTAGGATGGCGATGGAAAAAGTTTTTATATTGAATGATATGGAAGGAAAGTAAATTTGTTTTATTAATTTTCATGAAATTAATAAAGAAGTTTCTTATATGAGTACTCCATTTGATGTGTTATTATCTACAATCGTTCTTCGTTAAAAACAAATAAGCTAATCTAAAAGAAACTTCGTAATTTATGTCTAATCATTGTCTGTTTCATAGTGACGATTATCAATTATAAAAGCTTAAATTAATAAAGAAATGATGACAAAAAAGTTAGATATTCATAGATTCTACTAAATTTTTAAAGTGTAAAACTCGGATAAATAAGTATTTATTTAATGATGTAACATTATTGTCATAATCAACGAAGTATTTTATTTTCTTTTAATATTAAAGTATCAGTTCAGCAAGATACATTAATTACTGTATGACTCATACAAGCGANATGAGAGCGCGTTGAGATAAATGAAAAATAAGAAATATATATTTTTTTGTTTTGGTCACCAATTTAAAAAAGAAACCTAAATTATGATCAATTAGAAAATAGTTGCTAAATCTAACTCCTAGAAAAAGATTTCCATATCGTTCATATAATTTTATTTGCATTTTGATTTTCGAAATTCTTTTCTTCTTTTCTTTTCTTTTCTTCGCTCTCTTTTGTGTCTATTTTCTCTATCTTTAATTACAGTGGCGGCCAAAATTATCCGACCACCTCGTAACAAAAATTTGATTCTAGTATAGCTCATTGAAGAAAGAAGCTAAAGAACTTAAGTAGCCACCATATATAGCTTATCATTGATAGTATGTTTGCACAAAATTTTAGATCAAAACACAGATTTGTTCTTCTTTTATTAAACCAAAAATAACATGAGTACAATTTTTGACAAGTCAAAATTATCCGACCACTATAGAAAATATTTTTGATCTGATAGAAAACACATATTTTATGACATAATTAGTATCTAGTTGGATAACCCTTCATCTTTATAACCTCATGTAATTGGTTTGGAACTGAGTCTACCAACTTTTTCAATACTGGCACCTCAATATTATTCCAAACTCGAAGTAGAGCTTCTTTCAACTCTTTTTCATTTTTTGGATGCACTTTTTTCATTCTCCTTTCAACCTCATCCCATAGATGTTCGATAGGATTAATATCAGGTGAATAGGAAGGCCATTTTAATCGCTCAACCTGTTTCTGATCCAACCAATTCGTTACTACACCCGCCCGATGTTTAGGATCATTATCATGTTGGAAAATCCAATCCTTGCCAAGCTTTAATTTCTTCACCGATTGAAACAGATTGTTGTCGAGTATATCTCGATACATAATTCCGGTCATGTTTTCATCGATAAATACCAAATTACCAACTCCAGACGAAGAAAAACACCCCCAACATACCACACACCCGCCACCATGCTTTACAGTCGGGACTGTACACTTGATATCAAACTCTTCTTTAGGTGTTCTCCAAACCATTACCTTTCCATCTGAGCCGAATAAGTAAACTTCGATTCATCTGACCAAATAATTCGATTCCAGAAGCCTAGAGGCTTCTCTTGATGTGTACGAGCATATTCCAGTCGTCTAGTACGATTGAGTTTGTTGACATAAGGCTTCTTTCTGGCGACGCGACCAAATAGACCAGCTTCATGACTTGTTCGTTTGATCGTTGATTCAAAAACAGCAATGCCGAGCTCAGATAGGAGTTCGGTCTTTATGGCCGATGATGAAATCCGACGATTAGCCATGATCTTACGTCGTATACAACGATCAACATGAACTGTTGTTTTTCTCTTGCGACCACGACCAATAATATTTCCAATGCATTTGGTGGATTTATACTTGGAAATGATATAATGAACAGATGTACGTGGTATCAACACTTTTTGAGCAATATTTCTCTCAGAAACCCCGCTCTGAAAATGCTTGATAGCAAGTTCACGCAAATCGTTCGAATATTCCTTATATTTTCTAGGAGCCATATTAAACAATGATTAGTAAATACTACTTGACCGAGGAGCGTATTCATATCAACCCTACCACAGAAAAATATATTCAACAGATGATTCTAGTCAGCAAATAAGTTCATTTATTACATGTGGTCGGATAATTTTGACCAATTAAAATTTCATATATACTGCTTATTCTTTAAGTAAAAGGTGAATGGTTCTTCTTTTTAATCCAAAATTTTGTGCAAGCATACTATCAATCATAAGCTATAATATGGTGGCAACTTAAGTTGTTTAGCTGCTTTCTTCAATGAGCTATGCTAGAATCAAATATTTTCTACGAGGTGGTCGGATAATTTTGGCCGCCACTGTAAATCTATTATTCCAATTTCAACTAAATTCTCATGTCAACTGTAACATATTCATCAAAAATAGTACCCATTAATATCGATCGAATGCACACAGAAATCCGACTCAACTATATACCGGTCATATCTACAATCTACTCGAAAAAGTTCCGAAAAAAGTACGAATCTGATATATTCCAAAATGTTCGTGGATAAAGCAAGAAGAGCTAATAAATCTCAGAGTTTTATCCACTAAATTTGGCAAGGGCTTTGATTTCTATTTTTTATATTCATTAAAACAGTCAAATCTACCTTTTAAGTATATGTTATATCCTCGCTGCACTTCAATAGACGCACAGTGCGAAGGCAGAATGCTGCATGTAGTGCTAAATTTTTCTTTATCATCTAACATTTTTCTTTACTTTCAATGAGAGAATTTATTCATACTGGACATTAGTCTTAAATTTAATGTCAAAGAATCAGCAACGATCACAAGAAAAAGAGCTGTCCAATAATTTGCATATGTATTCCTTACTTTCGAATTAATATTCATCAGGCCTAATTTTTATTCAGTGCCGAAAAGCACCAGCATCATCACAGGCTACAATCATATAAAAGACTTATAAAAGTAAATTTGAATTCAATTTTTTAAATGTTTTAATTGTATTCGAGAAACATTTTGCGCCTTTGTCAAAAAAACGTTAACTGAGGACATAAAGATTGATAATGTCATGAATTAATCGATGATCGTTTTTATACTAACTAAACCGAAGGTACGGAGATCATTTTTATTTGTCAAAGTAAAACTTTTTCACAACTATGCAACAAAGTTGCAAGTTCTTCAATTATGCCTGATACAGTTGTACATTTGTCGATCACGGTAACTTCGATACAATATAATCATATGACTGAAATATAATATTCTGACTTCTCAATTTACAGTTATTGGGACTGTTCAATTTGTATGCTTCTTTTTCGAATATTATGCACCGGTACTGGCTGCCAAACGACAAGTCTCACGCATTAGTGTGCGACTCTTTCGTTCACTTCTTCAGCGAGTAAGTTCGATTTAGCTTACAGCAATAGATGTTACAGAATCTAAGTATTTGATTCACAGAATTTGAAGAGAAGCAAGTCCTTCACCAAAGAGTTACTATCGAAGAAATTTGAAACATATTAAGTGTTATAAAGAGTCTTAATTAAGTCTGTACCAGGTAACCCTTCTATTAGCCAGTACTAATGGCAAGTCATTTTTTAAAGAACTGGTACCACTCAGTTGTTTCCTTTCAAGAATGTGGTCCCCAGCAGGATGTTTTTCAATCAAACTTTTTGTTTCTATTTTACTGGTGATCCATTATATTCAAGTATTGATCCAATTCACGTAAAAGCAACTTTCTTGAGCGTTCAGTTCTTTTCAAAAGAGCTGAGGAAATAATAGCAGTTCCTGCTCTCGGTTCACTAACTGTTACTGGACTATTCTCAAGCGTTGCCAGTAATTTTCTATTAGTGCGAAATCAAAGTTAGGTATAATCATTTTCAAACCTTGTCAAGCTTTCTTTGATAAAAAGTGGAATTACACAGCTTTATCTATCAGATACAAATCGCCCATTTTTCCTGAACTTGCAACATAATGGTAGAATCCGAGTTTACTAGGAATTTTGATTTCCAATTCTTCGAAAGGAAAATAACTGAGAGTTAGTCACAATTACATCCCCTTGCTCTGTGAATGCTAACAGATTGACCAGCCTGTTGAAAGTCGAAACTAAATACTACGAGAATAAATTCATGGAAACTGATCATGATGAGAAAAGTTTGGTATATGGTTGAGGTATACAATTTTTGCTTTTAGTACCTTGGTGAGTACACAGCTCTTATGAATCCAGATAAAAAATAATATAGAAAGCACTCATATTCTCACAGGGAAAATGTAAAAGATAATTTTTTTTATTCATTACTAATGTATAAAATGGATAGACTACAACTCATGAAGCAGCAAAAAACACGTAAAAAATAAAAGTAGCATTCGACTTATAAGTTTCATGTCTGTGGGAATGTTTAAATTTCTGTAAAAACAGAGTGCTGCACGAGTCGTGGTTCTATATGGGACAGTGTACACCCCTCCGGTGTAACACTGGAATAAAAAGTCAATTACACGTGCACATGTTGCGTTGGGCAGTCGAGTTACATTCATATTCTCGTACGATTAGCAAACAAGTAACACTCAACGAGAATCGATTCACTTGACTCTACACTGATGTACTATATACTTACATAGAAAAACGATGATAGTTGTTGAGTAAAATCATGACTCAATAGAAAAATAATAATGGTAAAAAAGATTTGCTGCTATCTATTCTACCAACAAATTTTCAGAATTGTAATGAGAAACTATTTTCACCTTTTCTAACATAAGATTTGCATTTTCGTCAATGAATTGAAAGACTTTTCACGATATCGAACTCTTTTTTCATCTATAATTTTTTGTCATTTATACTACATCTCAATTAGTGATACACGTTAGTACCACTGCTTCCTCTGAAGGTTCTACATACTACAATTAAGAACTAGGATTAATTGCACCATATTTTTTACGTGGTATGCGTGTTACAGACATGCACACAGGGAGGTGAACACACACACACACTTGCATTGTCGTTGGAAGGCCTTATCATTTTTAGTCTAGGGATGAGCTTAGCTGATTTTAGTGTCGCAACATTTTCGGCGTATAAATTTATAATTTGTGTATAATTTATCTTCTACTTCTTACTTGCCTGTCATTGCAACAGGTGTGCTGGTTCTTTTCATTCATACTATTATTCGAATTCACTGAAGTTATTTAACTCTTCATTTGCACTTGAACTTGAATCAGTCAACTTATGACCTTAAGTTAATTTCAACTTCAAATTTTTACATCAAAGTTTCTAAGTATCGTAAGGAATAAATCTTCGACAGAAGGAGAAACTTTGCGTCCTTATAATTCGAAGAAGGATATATTGGCGAAAAATATATTTTATTTGGACGGAGCTAATTTTTGTTCTCTTATATTTTTACATGGGTAATGGTACTTGTTTGATGCAAGAAATCAAGAAAGAAATAGATAGAAACGTTGGAATCTCTTAAAAAGTGCACCCTTTTAGAAGTTTTTGTTTCCATTTCTTTTTTTTATCTAGAAAATTTCTTATTTCGATTTGGGTGCAACTGGTCAGCTGAACAGCAAACTATTTGAGTAATTTAGTTGCAAGTAATACAACAGGCAATATTTTTGCTTTGTCTTCCGTAGTAATATTGACAAAATCGGCAAAGGCATCGGTTTCGAATTGATGATGATAGTTGAAACAATAATAAATTGTATATTTGGTATTGGTGTGGCTATATTTCTCGATTGGAAATTATCGTTGATAATGCTATGTTTAACACCATTAATAATCGTTGGTTCAAGCATTTTTTCCAGGGTATACACTTTTATTTCGAATGTATATGACTTCTATATGTTAAAACAGTTTGTAGCCAAAGAAACAATAAATCAGTTAAAAGCATATTCGAAAGCAGATGAAACTGCTCAAGAAGTATTCAGTTCTCTGCGAACTGTCTTGTCGCTTAATGGCGGCGAGTTTGAAAAAAAGCGGTAAGTTATATAAACATACTCAAAAAATCCTATTCGTGGCAAGAGAAGCCTTGCGACACCAATTATCTTTAGATATCAAACGAATTTGCTTACAACTAGAGAGAGTAATATTCGCAAAGGGATCGCGCTTGGTATTTATTCCGGCTGGAATTGTCTTATACTTTATGTGATATATTTCGTTGGCTTTATAGCAGGATCATATCTCACGTATACAGAGCATGAAAAAGGAAGCATAGGTAATATCATTGCTGTAAGTCATTTTCTCGGATATTCAATGACAATAAATATAATACATCTCTATTTGTGCACAGGTTGTGATGATTTTTGTACAAGATAGCAGTTTTATTGGCTATGCCAGCCCGTTCTTGCAATCTCTCGCGGAAGCTCGTGCTGCAGCAACAGCGGTATATCGACTAATTGAAGAGGTAAATTTATTTCGTACTATCTTTCTTGTTCATTGACTACAGTGTTATCTATTTACATATACAATCTAAACATTCAAGGAAAATGTCACAGAGATGCAAATATTGGATGACTACGAGTCAGGTCAAAAATCAACAGATATAAATGGTGATATTCAGTTCGAAAATGTGGATTTTACCTACCCAGCTCGAAAGGATGTGAAAGTTATACGCCATCTTAATTTAGTGGCTCGTGCTGGTGAGACAACTGCATTAGTGGGTAAAAGTGGCTCAGGTAAGTTTTTTTTCTAAAGAAATATATGTCTATGGCATGACGATCGTTAAAATAAATAGGGAAGAGTACAACTATATCATTGTTGCTTCGTTTTTATGAGCCCGCATCGGGTCATATTACGATTAACAATCAACTAATCTCGGACTACAACATAAAAAACCTTCGACAAAACGTAGGAGTTGTCAGTCAAGAGCCGGTAATATATTCTTCACTTTTGTATATTCTTAATATTAGTTTTAAAAATAGTATCTGTTTGGTACGACTATTTACGATAATATTCGTTATGGCAAGGAAGATGCTAGTAATATAGAAATCGAAAAAGCAGCGAAGCAAGCCAACGCGCATGATTTCATTATGAAACTGCCCAATGTTTGTGTTGGATATCTATATTTTTTTAAATAAAATGAGAGTTCTTCTCGTTGTTGTTGTAGAAATACGAAACACTCGTTGGAGAATCTGGTATTCAACTAAGTGGTGGTGAAAAACAACGCATAGCGTTAGCTCGTGCTCTTGTTAAACAGCCTGCATTACTCTTACTAGACGAAGCAACTAGTGCACTTGACAATGCCAGTGAGGGAATTGTCCAAGAAGCCCTAGATCGAGCCAGCATTGGTTTTTATATTCCTTGTCCTTTTTCACTTCTAAATACTTATTTATAGGCCGCACGACAATTGTCGTATCTCATCGTTTATCAACGATAAGAAATGCACATCAAATTTATGTTTTTGACAACGGAACTGTGATTGAGCATGGTACACATGAAAAACTAATGGCGAATGAAGAAAGTGCATATCAAGAATTATTTCAAGCACAACAGAGAGAGCATATGGAAAGTGGCAATTATCAAAGTACTAGTAAAATATGCGATGAAAAGCAAACTGGTATGTAATTAGTTTTTGATGAAATTACCATGTACAACGAATAATGTAATATCTATTCGAACAGTTGAACTCCCGTGGTGTCATAGTGATGAGAAGAATACCATCAAAGGAGAAGTATGTTTGAAAATAGAAGAATTTATGATAGTCCATCATGTGAAACTATTTTCAGAAAAGATTATTGTCGAATCGATGGTCCGACTTTCGAAGATTAGTGTCTATGAACAGTCCGGAAAAAATTGCTATTCTGATCGGCTGTTTTGCATGTTTAGCTGCGGGAGTAACTCAACCAATATGCGTCGTTCTACTAGCAACGATAATCCAAGCAAGTTATTCATTCATAGAATTTTTATTCTATAATAATAGATATTATATCTAATTGCTGCAGGGATTCGAAAGTTGCACTAGCGCTGAACGTGAGCTTCAGGTCCTCATTTTTAGCATCATATTCTTATTGTTAGGTGTTGTTACATTTGTAATTCGTTTCGTACAAGTACGTGTTTAACTGAATAGAGCAATCATTTTTCATAATCATCTGATGTAGTTCACAGCTTTTGCCGTATCGGGTTCAAAATTAACTGAACGTATTCGTATCAAAACTTTTGAATGTCTCCTTCGTCAAGAAGTTGCTTATTTCGACCGACCCGAAAATAATTGTGGTGCTGTTTGTACTCGTCTCTCCTCTGATGGATCGGCTGTGCAACAATTCACTGGTCCTCGATTGGGAATATTCTGTGAAGCTCTTTCTATGTTTGTTATTGCACTGATACTTGGATTTTTCTACAGTTGGCAAATATCGTGCATCGTCTTCTTGTGTATTCTACTGGCGTGTGCTATCGCTTACATTAATATTAGGGTTCAAGGCCAACTATTCGAACATTGTGGAATGTTACAAGGACGCGCGAGCTCAGTAAGTTTTGTCTATTCTATATTATCTATGCTGCATAAAAACAATAATTACTTATACTGTGCCTTACATATCTGTTTCTCTATTCACAAATCTAAATTATTCTTTCAAATTTTTTCTTTTGTGCAGCTGGCTGTCGAAGTTCTTCACAATATGCGCACCATAAAACAGCTGGCAGTCGAAGATATTGTTCTACAACAGTATTCTGATTTTATCTCGGAGAATTTTAGGCGAGTATTCTTATTTATATTATAAAAAGTTAATCGTAAATTGTTGTTTCTCAGAATTACCCGCAATTATTCAATAGTAATCGGGTTGAACTTGAGTGGTATTTTCGCCATAATTACATACAATATTGCGATGATATATTGGTGTGTTCTTGTACTTATCGAACACAATGAAATGAAAATGAACGACATCATAAAGTAAACAACTCTCTACTAAGCAATGGTTTATTGATGATATTTTATGTTAGAGTTTTCGCTTTTGCTATGTTCTTCGTCCAATCTATACGTAGCGTCTTGACCATGTAAGTTATTAACGTGATACACTCTGGTTACATTTAGTTGTCGTTCTACAGGATGGAAGACTTGGGTACCTCTCTATCGGCTATTCATTCTTTTTTTGAGTTATTTGATCGAACGCCACTTATTGACAATAGTTCAACAACAGGCCAAGAACTGGTTAGTCGCTATTGAAAAAATACATTGAGTTACGCATATGTAGTGTTTTTATTCATTCAAAATTTTGCGCATAGGTTGATTTTCGTGGTCAAATTGATTTTGATCAAGTCAATTTCGCCTATCCGACTCGGTCACAAGTACGTGTGCTAAACAATTTTCAACTGTCTATCCAGTCAGGTAAGGGTGACACGATATGATGAGTCGTCTATTTTGGTTTATTCACTTTCTTGAGCAGGTCAACGAATTGCTCTTGTTGGTATGCTTTGGCGAATTTCTATTGCTCCCATTGACAGTAAATTGTTATTTCTATAGGGGTTTCTGGTTCTGGCAAATCAACAGTTATTCAACTTTTAGAACGATTTTATGATGTCACAAATGGTACATTGGTAAAATAGTATTCATTTTCCGAAGGTGAACAGTTTTAAATGAATTTGTTTCACTAAATCTAGTTCATTGATGGAATTGATATTCGGCAGCTAAATATACATTCAGTTCGATCTTGTTTTGGTCTCGTCAGTCAAGAGCCGATCCTTTTTGATTTAACAATCGCTGATAATATAGCGTATAGTAAAAATGATGTACCTATCATCGATATAATCGAAGCAGCTACCAAAGCTAACATTCACGAGTTCATTAAAAATCTTCCAGAGGTACGTTAGAATTTAAACTTAACGTATTATGTTTTTTTATCAACAGGGTTATCAGACAAAAGTTGGACGAAGTGGCAGCCAACTATCTGGTGGCCAAAAACAACGCATTGCCATTGCTCGAGCTCTTTTTCGTCGACCAAAAGTATTGCTCCTAGATGAGGCCACAAGTGCAATGGACTCACACAATGAAAAAGTTCGTTCGTTTCTATTTTCTAATAAAAACCTCATCGAAGTTTATAGATTGTGCAAAACGTTCTTGAAGAAATTCAAACGAGCAATCCTGATCAAACATCACTTATAATTGCTCATCGTCTTTCTACCATTCGTTCATGTGATCTCATCGGTGTACTTGACAAAGGATATCTGATAGAATGTGATACACACAGCGAATTGATGCGTCGTCGTGCAGCCTATTATCGAATGGTTTCTCGAGACAGTGAAGCGTTATAGTATTGTGTCTATCCATTAATAGAAGATTAATAAAAATATTGAAAAGCACCTATTAAAGCTCTTATTTGACTATTTTAGCAAAATCTACTACTCCTCTCCCTCCCCACGCACAATGAAAGGTCGGGGTATTATATTATGTATCAACATGAATACTTTGCAGAGGGGCTCCCATTAAGTTTCAAAGTTTTTCTCCAATATTCAATAAAGAACGTTATTCAGCAAGTCATGACAATTTTTAGAATTTTCAGGATGTTAAGGATATAAATGTAGTTGTGAATATACTCTTTTAATATTTCTAGCTGAAAGCGCTGATAATCATTTATATTTTGATGGAAAAACTCAAATGAAAGTTCCTAATTAGTATAACGATGAATTATTTAAAGAGAGATTTTCTATAATAAGGCGAAGGGCATAACCAAGACTTCGGATAAAAATAGTATGTATCCCCGTTATGTATTTGATTTCAACATCTTCAATCAACTACCCAAAACATTTATTGCATGGTGGGAAAAGTACTCTAGACATACCATATCAATGTTGAAAAGTACTTGAATTAAATTGATAGGAAATATCAATCAAACCCTCGAAGAATATTTAATTTATAAGAAGCTACCAAAAACCACCTTGGAAGCAATAGGTACGAAAAACAAATTATTTGGAAATAGATTTTTCAGTAATGAAACGGAAAGCAAATCACATTCCATATTTGTCTGTATAGTTGTATGAATCAATTTTTAAAGAAACTTTCAATTTTCTAAATCAATTCTGTAGTTCGAGTTAAACATTGATCAGAACTTCTAAATTGTCAAATACATCATTCATAGTAAACTGTAAATGAAACTGAGTTATTCTACATCATATGGAGCTAATCTCAAATCATTCTGAATTCTACACATGTTCTATACCAATGAAGATTATAGACTAGAAAAATAGAAATGATTTCTAATATATCTGATGATGACTCTTAAGCAAGGTT
>OENM01001525.1:0-11923 GCA_900239745.1 Rotaria magnacalcarata | reverse complement strand
TTTTAAACTTAAGCTATCATTTATAATAATTTACAATCTGAAGATAAATATTATCACTACTTAATTTATTATTAAAATAAAAGCAAAAAAGTATTTTCAACAATGAATTCGATATATTTACAATAATTTGGTTGATACTTCAGTATTTGAAATTCTACTAACATTGCGATGAAAGCTGACTAGATTAAGCTTATAAAGGGCGGGAGTCCAGCTACTTGATCAGTTAATCTTTTTTTATGGAAAAGTGACGATTGGTTTTAATCGTTTAGGACGTTAGTCAAACCAATTCTGAACTGGTGCAGGCCGTTAAATGCCATCTTTCAGATGGCCTCAATGATCCACCTGGGTTGATTTTCTTTGACTTCCGTGCTAATTGAATAATTACCAATCTATTAGGCGATCTCATAATATATTTTAAACTTTATTCTGCAGCATTATATTTTAAAGATACCTAATAATTACTATGTAAGTAGTCGAAACACGTCGTATTCTACTTTGAAAACTAAAGTTTAATAGCACGTATAATATGAAAAATAAAGAGAGAATTGAAACTTGTATTTTCAAGATTTATTGGAGTGATGAGAATGCAAGTTAGTTGTGAATAAAATAAGGTTGATCTAATGAAGGGACAGTGCAACTTCTTAATCTAGTAAGTGAGTAGAACGCTACATCTAAATTAATTGTCAATATTATAGATATGATAATTTTAGAGTTTATTGTCAGAAGGATTATTGTAATTGTTGAGCTAGAACTCCTGAGCAGTGAGTATTGTAGGGTAGTCGATCATTTTTCAATACTAATGTAAGCGGAGGAAGACGGTTTCGTCCGTCGAGTGTTGATCCAGGGAACACCAACGAAGCACTCATGAGAACACTTGAATGATGAATTATGACTGGTGCTACTTTGAAAACACGCTGTTCAAATGTGTGACACTTCAAAGACAATAAAAAAACTAATTCCTATGAAGTTCTAGTGAGATGAAATGTTACCTGAATGCACGCTCCCATGTTGAAACGGACATGATCCCCAATGGTCACAAACTGAGGATCGGTGAGACACTGTTTATCTGACAAAATAGCATCGTGACCGATTCGAACACCTAACGCATAATATAGAAAAAGAAGAAATTGTGTCCGGGAAATGAATAGTGCTATAAAAAGATCAAAATCATCTGTAATGCTATTGATAAGCAACGTGATGGGATTGACTATTTCTGAATATGCAAACTTTCCAAGTATATTTTGATTGAAAGTTCTATAGCGGTGCAATATACAGGATACAGTTATTTCAGTAAAGAGTGCAGTAGAAGTCACCATAAACCAGTAGATAGCAATTAAAATGCTCTTGCCTATGAAGAAAATCATACATGCAGTGAACAGGTCGAAAATACATGGTGGCTCCAATGATAATGAATCGTCGCTGTAAAATGCATCATTGGCAATTGCAAAAGACACGGAACGACCTAGAATACCTAGTAAGACTTTACTAGTATCAAAGTATTTTGTATCGTTGTTTATTAAAGTCAAAGATCCGATAACCTTGTTGTCACAAAGCTTTGTGCCAGGGTGTGGATGTGGGTGTGGGTTGAGACAGGGCCTACGCTCACACCCACACCCTAAGAGGAGGAGCTATGGGTTCTCCTCTTACTCTAACTATTTCCAATTGCTATATGTACTTCTTTGAAAGATAAATAGTTAATCTAATTCGAAATAGTGGTGGACTTTACTTCCGATATATTGATGATTTATTTATTACTATAAATTGACCTGTTCGACGTTTACTGAAAAGAAGTAAATAGATGGAATAAACTCGATGAAAACATTAACCTATCAGCAAACATTGGTTCAAATGTCAATTTTCTTGATTTACAGATAGAAAATACAGGTAGTCAGCTGTTTACAACAGTTTATCAAAAGCCATCTTATGAACCGTACTATTTGCCTTTCAATAGTATTCATCCTTTACACATGAAAAAGAATATTCCATTTACTATGTTACTGTGGGCTATTCGTTATTGCTCAACATTTGAATCATATTTAAATTAGCGTGAAAAATTAAGAATGGCACTTCTATTGAATAAATATCCAAATAAAATTATCGATGAACAATTCAATAATATATTATTAAAATTTAATGCCACTTGTGCCGATATAGATGGCACGCTTCGATGATTCTCCTTTCTCTTCCTTCTGTTCTCTTTCCATTGTTCTAATATATCTCTCTCCTATCTCCCTCCTATATATACGTGTGTTATGTATGAAGTTGTTACACTCTGGATATGGGAAGAAGCAAATAAACATCATTGTCGAGAGTGGCTGTAAGCTACTCCACCTCTATTCAGTTTGTCCTAACGATATAAATCAAACAGAGTCTTATTTATCGTTACACCACTGAACCATTAACGCTTTATAATTATTTTAGATGGCGTCAAATAGTTATAAACTCTCCTATAAAAGAAAAACTCGTGGTAAACTACGAGAAGTCAATGTTCATTCATTTTACATACTGCTCAAGTATGGAAACATTCCCCAAACAATTCCATGCATTATGGGAGAAATACTTTGGAATGTCTTCAATCAATGAAGTTACTCGAATTCTTGGTTCAAGAAATGTCGATAATCTACAAAGACTGTTAATACATACAAAGTCTAAAACCTAATAAACGAGTAAAAATTACTGCATTTTTCATATAATTGAATTTGAATATATTTACTAGATACTGAAATATAACCACAAAATTAAATCACAAAATTAAATTAAAAATATATTTCGAATTAAACAACATTTAATCAAACTTTATAATTTAGCAGCATGGAACATACACAAATTATTAAACTTTATTTTACGTTTTTTCGAATTAGTTTAACGGTGAAATTTTATTTGAATTGATTTCGCTTTGAGCTTATATTTGAATTAATTCCACTGTAAAGTTGTATTTGAATTTAATTTTACCATACAGTTTCATTCTCAATATTAATACTTGATTCTAATTTTACTATCAAAACAGTATTGAATTGAATTCAACTCATTTTAATTAGTATTAAAATCGAATTTAACTTGATTATGAATTATAAAGTTAATTTGAAACTAATATGAAATTAGTATGAAGTTGGTATGGAATTAATGTGAAATTGATATAAATTAATATGAAATTAACATTGAATTTTATTTTTATTTAATTTAATTTTACTACTTTAATCGTAATATTGTTTTTGGTCTTAGATTAATACCCTAATTTTATTTTACTATGAGTTTTTTTATCTCAATAATGATACTTGAATATATTGGTGTTGAATTTTATTTAATTATAAAATTAGTGAATTTATTCAACTATAAAATTAGTAGTGAATTTAGTTAAATTATAAAATTGGCGTGGAATTTATTCAGTTCCAATTTTAAATTTATCAAGTGCAATTTTACTATGAAAATTAGTATTTAGCCTACTCAATCCAATTTTTATATTTTAATATGAAATCTATTGAATTTGGCCTTAAGATGAGATCGATTAAATTCAGTTTTAATATAAAATCAGTATTGATTCTATTTTATTAAACTTGTATCACTAAGCTACGAACAGTCCTATTCACACTCAAACAGCTTATCGAGTATTCTCTCAAAGCGCTCTAATATTTTTAGTTTTTATTTATTAATTGTAAAATTTTAAAACTTAAATTCAAAATTTGTATTCGTTTCTCCATTTTTCTTACCCATTTCATTTCATGTTTCATTTTCTAAATTTATTTTATTCTAATTTATTTAACTTTTTTCTTGTTTCTTTTTTCTGATTGTGTTTAACGAGTAATGCAGAGCACTGAAGAGTGTTTCAATATTTTAATAATAAATAAACATGAAACGCGTCGGCGAAATAAAATTCTGCATTTTTGTTTTTAATTCAAGCACAAATATATTAATTTTCGACTTTGATCGATTGCTGAAAAGCAAGAGTTAAGAATAGCAGATTAATTTGTCTTCTTCGTTAAGAGATAGGTTACTCTGTTTTCTAATTGCCTCATGAATTTGAGTGAGTTTCGATTTATATGCAATTATGAAATTCTAAACATGTTTGATGAAGATCAGATTAAGCCTTGATCGAAACGAATCGTGTGATGCTTTGAATTTCAACTATATATACGTAAGCCACCTGATGAGACTGACTAAGAATCAGTTGAAACGCGTCATGGTTGCTTCTAACACACCCACACCCCAAATAAATGTTTCTAAAGCAGGTTTTTCACGGTTTCATAAAACATTTAGTGTCATGGGTAGAATATTTTGCAGTATAGTTTATTTTAACAAATAATCGTGATTAATAGTAATAAACGTTTGTATATGATTCTCACGTTGCATTCCGTGTAACACGCTCTTAGTTTAAAATGATATCGACCGTTGATCCATATGCATTCTTGAAAGAGCATGAACCTTTACTTGAGCTACTGCGGGACCAAGCTCCACTGAAAATATGTATGCTGACATGGTGATCTGGGAATACGTCGCGCAAACTGTTTTTGAGTCTGTCACGCCGTTTTTCAGACTCCTTTTCATCTTTTGTATCATAAATGAAAGGGAGCGCTTTGGTTCTGATTTCATCTTCATTTAAATTGGATCCATTGCTTTTTTGTAATTTAATAACCTTCAGCCACTCGCCATCGTCCAACTTGACATGTGATAGCAAAGTTCCGTGATAATTTCCACACCCACCTGGTGCTGCAAACTTGTAAACCAAAACTGAATCGTCAGGATTAGCTTTCTTATAGTTATCTCGAATTTCAGCCGCTGTAGAAGCCTTTGTTTTGCTGTCTATATAACAAAAGGTGTAGATTGTGAGTGTGGGGATGCGAGTGTGTGCGTGTGGATGGACTACCTCTCATCTGCGGAAATAAACTAAATTAAGTTTCAAATTTTCGACTAATCGTAAAGGTAACACTGTTTTGATGTTATTGAAAACAATTTAATTTCATAAGAATGACTGTTTTTTAATTTGATGGATGAAAAATAATATCGGAATTCAAGTTTTTAAAAGTTTTTAATTAACAATATTGCTACTTTTAGGACAGTTTCTACAATTCATAGAAGTCGTAAGATTTCATTGTACGCAGGTTTATGTATAAAAATACGCTTCTGTAATTCGTAGAGGACGCACGTTTCCAATCAGAAGAACTTTGCCATGTGAAGAACAATAGTTGACTTATGATTTAGAGTAAGTGTTTGATTGAATGAGAATTCACTTTTTATTAGATAAGTGTGATGGATTCATCTGTCATACAGTCATCACTGGGGGTAGTGCCTCTCTTTATCATTATTCGCTCCCTTTCGTTGTTATCCATCTCTCTCTTTCGTGCACACATATAAATACCCTTGTTCAATTGTTGTTCACCAGTCATTCTTGACTCATCTCTCCTCTTCGATCCCCCCTTTTTCGTTGTAATCCTTTCATAAGTATATGAAAGAATAAACAACAAGTAACTGAAATCCGTTACAATAAGATTTTATCCGTTTATAGACTGATGTCCGTTCAAAACTTTTGACAAACAAAAGAAAAAAGAACAATTTCATTAGTGATACTTGAACTCGATCGTACAATATAGAATTGAATATTTCGAATAAATTGCGCTTAAATAGATCCATTTGGTGGGATTAATAAAATGGCGCTACTGGTACATGAACAAGAGGGGGAAAAGGTACATGGAAAACGAAAATAAAATCAGTGCTTAAATTATTATTATTTAATACCATTGAACACTACAGTTTCGTTGCAGCAGTTCGATACCTCTGTTCCGTTTGTGTTAATGCACTGTTGACAATATTTGTATTTTTCGAAAATGACGGATGGGATCCCACAATTTGTGGTGTTCTGCTGCATGTTTATTTGTTTACTTTTTTTTAATAGTAATAATTTAGATGGTACGCCTAATTTAAATAGTTTAAAAAACGCGCAATAATAGATACTATTGCAACGATTTTAAGAGATTTCTAAAAATTGCAGCTACTTCAAAACAAAATCAAATGTAGATTACTAGCGATCTGTGCAAATCTTGAGGGTGTGGGTGTGGGTGATATCTTAGCTGATACTCACACCCCACCCACATCCACACCCACACCCTTAATATTATTTTAATTGTATGAATTGCATATTAGAATCTAACTTGCAGAGAAAACCATATACATTCTGCAGATATATGTTAGAAAGTATATTTCTAAGTATTTTAATTCGATAGGTAATCAAGTATTTATAATCAGGGATGGACATTTAATTTAATTTACATTAAATCTATGCTTGTCACTCAGCACTAAATATTACTATTAAGTTTTACTGCTTATCATTTCATGTTGAAATTAGGTGGTTCATTTGTTTTTTATATTAAAATTAAGTGAGTCACTTAACACTCAATACTAAGATCAAGTTTTCCAATTTAACACAGAATCCATTAATATTAGATGATTTATTGATTGACTTAAAGAAAATACTATTTTATTGGGACTACTTTGAACAGACAGAAGGAAGTTTATAAAATATTAAGAGTAGTTCTGGAATTTTTTAAAGTGTTGTTCGGGAACGAAGAATCGTAATTCCTAGAGTCTGTCCATAGAAAGCTGCTTGAAATTTGAGCATGGACGTATTTTTCTTCTGACGTCAGAAGTCTTGATTATGTTGCTGAATCAAAACAATCTTAAGCTTTAAAATTGTTTGTGAGTACTTTGAAGAAAATACGTCAATGACCATATTATGTTGTTGCCTATTGTCATACGTTGAAAAGCTTTTTGACTGCTATCACTGTTCACTGCGCTTATTCAACATTTGATATTAAACATAATATCTACTTGGTGATCCTTAATCACGTGTAGTTCGATTTCGAGAATATTCTTGTTGGGTGTGAAATTAATTGTTTTTTTTAGGACATATAATAATCCTATAATATCTCCTTAAAGTCTGATGGAATTGACAAGCTATTCTCATCACCGTGCTTGTACCTAACATATGACTTAGATATGTTGGATCGCAGACGATTCCATTTTCAGAAAAAAGTGATTCCAAACTTTCTTTTGCATTTGTTATTGATACTGTAGGGGACAAACCTTCCACTCTTGTGCTAATTTTTAGTCTACACAACGCAACGATTTTACCGGAAATTGAGAGTTTTGAGGCACGATTAAAAAGTGAGGAGCTTTTAATTGAGCCGGATTATTATTTATTAGATAGATAGATTGTGTTTCAAATCAATGTATGACAACTAGTATAAGGCTTAATTGAAGAGTTCAAAACATTTCTCAAGTAGACTGGACCATTTTATTTAACGGACTTCATTAAAAACTTTAATTAAGTGAGAAGCAGAAAAGTTGACACTAAATATTAAGTATTAAGTGAAATTACTGCATTAATGTATTTAATTAAGTCCCGTTAAATAAAATGGTCCGTCCCTAGATGTGGGTGTTGTTTTACATGTCGATAATAATGGAGCCTCACACATGGCGAATGAAGTCGGTAACGGGTCAGTGAATCAATCGAGATTTTTGCTTCCGAGGACATCACAGTTGCATCAATCGAATTATTGCGAAGGATATTCAATTTCTTTCGAACTAGGGAGTCATCCTAGGCGCATCTGAGTCACTTTTCACAAAGTTTGAGCGAAGACAATCAAGTTCGAGGAATCGAATGGTCGTGCAAGATTTTGGAAATTTGACTACCGAACTGTTCTCGATTTACGAAGAGGATCTTGAGGAAACCGAATATTTTCCAAGAAAGATTCACGAAAGGAAGTTAAGGTTGAGACATTCAAATTTGCAGTCAGATTTTTTTAATGCTTTGAGATCGGTCTTCTCTGAACTTAAGAGCACGTTTTCACTACATCTTGCAGAATTCTCACAAAGGCTGACGAGAACAAAGTTGAATCTTGCCGCCGAACTTTTCTGGACTTGGGAAAGAGATCTTCAGGAAACCGACGATTTTCCATCAAGGTTGACGAAAGGTAACTGAGTCGGGGAATCGTATGATGAGACGGGATTGATGAAATTCTGTTATCTGATCTTTGTGACCTTGGAAAGTAGTTTTTCCGGAAGGCAACCGTTTTTGAGAAATGTTAGCGTCAGTAGATGACACTCACTGACGCTTAACGTTTCTCGTATGTTATCTATTTCTTGAATCTCTAATTTTATTTGTTACGTAATCTCTCAACTATGATTCATCTCGTGATTATCTTTTTGTATTTCGTTATTGCGCAGTTGTTGATGTGCTATAGTATCGAATACTCGATACTCAATATATTCCATATATGATACGACGACAAAGCCTATTATTAAAACATGTTTAGCTCTCTATTTTTGGCAGACTAAATTTTAGTTCTACCATTGCTACATAATCCATAAACAAGAGTAAACAAGAAAGTTTGACGAATAGAAACGAAAGTCAAGGCATCGATCGATGAAACGAGAATTCTGAAAAGTTACAGGTTGACCACTCATGGACTGAGAAAAATTTTTTTTGTAAATGACTTGTTGGGTACTGACAAAGTGTCTTCGAACGTAATATTGGTAGCAAATTTATGGGTGGATATGGAATTTGGAAACTGTCAGTCAGGACTTTTATGAAGTGCGACGATGATTGATGATACTCATGGATGGATAAATCGCTGTATAATACAATGCGATTGTATTGTGCTAATCATGTGTATTAAGAGGGTCTCGAAAGATGGTCGTCGTTTATGATAGTAGAGTGCATCCACATCCTCACACAACCCTCTGAGTCACCACCGTCAACGAAAAAGTCAATTTCCAAATAGTTTGAACAAATTTCGTATAGTGTACGGCTCCAATTTCTATTGGATCTTTATACACTCTAAAAAACGAACTTTACCGAACTCGCCGAAAAGGTTAGGTAGATTTGAAAAAGCTTGCAAATGGGTTGAAAGTTCCAAAAAAAGAATACAAAGATACAAGGAACCTTTAAAGGATCTGACCGTGTCCCCACAATCAGATCCTTGTTTCCTCAAAACCTTTTTAAGTTCCGTACAGCAAAAAAAGGTTTTATAGGCAAATACCAAACTTGAAAAGTTTCGTCTTAAATATAATGGTTTTATACGAAATCCAGTACGAAACCATTAGATTTAATTGGAAACTTTTCAAGTTTGGTAGTTAGCTATAAAACCTTTTTTTGCTGTACGGAACTTAAAAAGGTTTCGAGGAAACAAGGATCTGATTGTGGGCACACGGTCAGATCCTTTAAAGGTTCCTTGTATCTTTGTATTCTTTTTTTTTGGAACTTTCAACCCATTTGCAAGCTTTTTCAAATCTACCTAACCTTTTCGGCGAGTTCGGTAAAGTTCGTTTTGTTTTTAGACTGTATACGTCTAGATATCAATTACTTAGTGCCATGTACTTCATTTCGAAGAAAATCTATGATAAAATCACGTCATACCCGGTTTGCTAGCTGCAGCGACGCCCCTACTCGCCGTTGCTGGTCTTGAAGAGCCTGTAATCAAAAACAAATTATTGTATTATATATGCGATTTCGTTTTTAGTTCTTTGCACTCTCAAGAAAAACATCAGTAACATATCGATATCGAAACATATATAACTACTGAGTGAATAAGTTTAGGATAAAAAATAACTTAATTATGAATTTAGATTGTAGTTTACAAGTGGTGTTGAAAGAATAAACAACGTCTTTCGTCAAAAGTAGGTAATGTAGTGGCTCCAGTAATCTTTATTGATATGGGATATATCGACGTAACATTTTCTTGGTTTTAGTTAAAGGAAAAAAAGTATACAAAAATTAGATATTCTCAGATGTAATGCACAAGCGAGAGAATCTGCTGAGAAATAAAAATAGAAAACAATAGTTGAATTGTAACTGTTTGAAATGTGGATCATCGCTCACGAATAATGCGGTAGTACTAGACTCATCTTAAATCTGAACTTAATTCATATGATTAATTTCTCTGAGCATCTAACCGACAGTTAGAAATCAATAGTAAAGCAATAATTTTCAAAACTCGACTTTTGTACAATTATTATCGGAATCCTACGAAAGGAAATATAAATACAGGAACTCATCAGTTTCTATGGAGAATTAGGGAACCCAATCGAAATTTCAGTCAAAACCATAATATTATCCAAAATTCATACAAGTACCATGAACAACCACTGCCCATTTACATGAAAACAACTCTCCTACAGGTGATCAAGTCTACCGCAACTCCATATAACATATAATACATCAAATATCTCTCAAAGACGCTCGGTTTCGCGGATATCCAGATATGCAACGCATCTCAATTCACCAAGCCTGCCAATATTACACAGACTCCATACCAACCAGCAGACTCCGCACTCATAATAATGATGTTCACTGCGATATTGACTCATCTCGCGTCGTCGTGAAAAAAGAACGATACTCCTCTATCTGGATCGGAGGAATAAGTCGTCGCGAAGGATGACAACGATTAGCTCCATACCCTCTTACAACTACTTTCAAGGATTTCGAAAACCGGCTTTGCGCTTTTTAGGATAGGAACATTGTGTTAGTTAATTTGATCATTGTGTGTTTGTGTTTTTTATGAGGAACAAAATTATTCTAACTGATCGATGACCACTGTGGTGATCGGTGGAAATTTGTAGTTTATGGAACATTTCCTCGATTCTTCTTCTGCATCGTACAATGTAAAAACTAAGGGTTTATGATTTTCCAACGCATAATGAACCTTTTTTCCATTTTTGAGACACTTAATCTAACCCCTCCCTCACAATAAAAGACCCTGGTCTTCTATTATGTTTCAGCGTAAAAATTTTTCAGGGGGTCTTGTATTACGAACCGCATTTTTTCCTAATACTTAATTAAAAAGGTTTTCTAGAAAACAAAGGTGATTTTCAGGGTTTTAAGGGCGTCATTATAATTGTGAACACATTCTCTTAATATATCCAGCTTAAAATGCTAAGAATCAGGCGTATTTTGATGGGAAAACGCTAATTAAAGTTCGTAATTAGCAAAAAATTGATTAATTAAAGGGGATCTTCTATTATGTCAGAGAAACTTTTTCTTCAGGGAGTCTTCTATAATGGAGGAGGGGGGCGTACCCTTTTCACAAATCATAAACGAAATAATCATTCATTGTCTTCATCATAAACCCTTTTTAAGGGTTTATTATACGTACGTTGCAAATTCAAAAACCCTTTGTCCATTTATTGAAGCGTTAAAAACGGTTTTTTCGTTTACTAGCATCTGAAAATTGTTTACAATGCAGTCTAAGCTGAAGACGTACCGCAGTATCCATCTTATTTTGGCACTTTTTTTAGCATTACCAATAGCTTTAATTTGAACTTTTCGGGGCTTATATGTGATAAATGTTTATTTCGCTTCAGTATGACACATAAGATAATGCAAATGTTTGGTAGCATATCAAAGATAAATGCCGTAGCATCCTTTTCGACAATCAATGAGAACCCTTCTATCGAAATTTGTGTCTATTCTGATAGGATTCATCGTCGGATTCATTCATGTGGAGAATCATGACAGAAAAATACACGATTTATAATCTAACATATGGTACGTAGGTAAACATTTGATGCAACAGTGATTGAATCAACGAGGTACTGAATTGATTGAGAATGGAAATGAAATACTAAAAATATTCGGAGTTGAAGTTCGAATAAAACATTGGTCAGAGGTTGAAATTTCATTTTAACTCTGACAAGAAATACCGAATAGTATAGATTTTGTGAGATTTCGTCAAGATTGATGTCACAGTCAGATTATACTATGATAGTGAAACCGTATGACTTTAGTTGAAAAACTTAAAGTAAGTTTGCCTATGGATATGCACCATAATAAGTAACGATGCTGCCCTCGCTTTTCAGATATGAATCTTAAGAGAAATAGTACACGATCAGAGCTGAGCACAGGACAGGACTGCCCTGCTGTGCTGTTTACGCC
>OENM01001524.1:0-32517 GCA_900239745.1 Rotaria magnacalcarata | reverse complement strand
AGATGTTGTTCTTGTGTGATGCTTCAAGTGAAAATTTGATTAGTTATATAATTAAGTTTTTTCAGTTGACTTCCCGTATTCGATAAAAAGACAACTTAGAATTAAACGCGTTATCACTCAATGGTTCCATCTGACCACATGGAAAAATATTCGTCATAGTTATATCATAGAAAAATATTGAATGCTGTAGCCCTCCGTTTGTATGTGTGGCTATGAGAAGTTGAAACCATTGAGAAGAAAGATCTGTCAATGGAAAAAGGACTTCATTCAGAACGGGAAGTCAACTGAAAAAATTTAATTATATAACTAATCAAATTTTCACTTGAAGCATCACACAAGAACAACATCTACTAATAGCAACAAAAAAAATGAAAAATCAAAGTACTTTTACAGATGTATCCGTGAGAATTAAATGGTGAGATACTATTTCTATTTTCTTGCCGTTTTCATCAAACTTTCGAAATGCCAAATAAATCAAAATCTAATCAACATAGTATATATGAACAAAATCCTATCTTCACCTACGTATATAGACAATATATAGTTAACTTTGTTATCCGTGCTATCACGCATAAATCAGTGGACTAAAGCAAATCAAAAACGAGAAAAAAGCAAAATCGATTGTCAGGATATTTTTTTAATTTGTGAATGAGTATCGTTTTCTATGACGGAATTTGATTATGACTGATTCTCTAATCACAATTGTTTTTATATTAAACAGCTGACATGACTAAGTGATATTTGCTGTGTGTATGGATTAGAATAGTTCAGACAAATTTTACGCGCTCATTCATCTCTGAGAGAAAAAGTTATCAAGTATAATCGGATCCGAGTAAATGTAATGCTCATTTCATAATTTTTCGATCCACATCGAAATATATGTGCTTATAGTGTTAGTTTTAGGTAAAAACAGCTGTTACTGTTCACATAATTACATCAAAACGTCATGCATGAATAGCTCGTGCTCATCTCATTTAAGTGTGAAACTGTCGAATGCAGTGCTGGAATAAGAAAACAATGCTCATTTTCTAATCGAATTTGCGAAGCCTTTTGAACTCTGTTTTTAATAACGCTGAAAAATTCATATGGTTTTCATTTGATTCAGAGCAGAATAATATTTCACCTCAAAGTTTTGTTTGAATAACAATGTTGAACAAAATTTACATTGTATGCATTTTCTTCAAAGAAATATCTAAATAAGTGTCTTTTGTCAATATAGATGGAATGACACTCTTTTCATCTAATGATGAGACTGTTTTCATGAGAAAAATTACTTTTTTTGTTCTTAGTGGAAACCCTATTATACTAGACGTCGCGGCGGAAAATAAGAATATATTGAAAAGGAATCAACTTTGGCTCAGCTCTCATTGTCACAGTTCGCATCAGTGCATAATTAAATTCTTTCTGAGACATATTTTCAAGACTGGAAAATGTTTTTTCATTGTCCGGAGAATGAAGGACATTTTTTTTAGAATGCATGACACTTTAGTCTTGAATGAAGTATTCAAAATTTTCTTTGCTCTCGTGTGAGTGGGAAGCGATGACTATGCTCTCTTTTACGATAATGAATGACTCATAGGAGGCTTGATGTTCGCTGGTATCTCAGCTCATTGCAAAAAAGAATTGGAAACTGTTTTTTCTGTATTAATATTGTGTTTCCACTAGGTGGATATCTTTTGAATAGAGAAAATGATCGTCATTAGATTTATGTATTACATATCTCTGGGTGCATTTGAATACATAAAGGAGGGAGCATAATTCGGAAAGATTAGTGGTGAAGTAAAAATTAGATAAAGAGTATTATGGACTTCATGGCAAGAATAGCTCGTGGAGTTTTCATTAAAAATCGCTTGAAACTTGGCAACTGGCGATAATAACTAGTAGTTATTAACTACTACACTTCCTTTTCTTCTAATTTTTTTCCTGTCGCATTAGAAATTTTCTAGTCGCATCTTTTTTTGCTTCAGATAAAATAGTCAAAGAAAAATTCTTTTTCTTTTTCTTTGTTTGAGAGCATTTTTTAGTTAGCTTGTCATTTTTCCTCTTGTTTTAATTGTATTCTGCTGATTTGAATATTCACAGCCGATTATTTATCATAACCAAGGGATAAATTTAATAAATTATGTTTGACAATAATCTTAACACATTAAATAATACAACAATTGCATCGGTTACCGTTTTACTGAGGAAATATCCAATAACTTATTATTTTGTTCCTTTTTATGCAATATTGTTTTTAATTGGAACATTTGGTAATGGTCTGGTATTTATAAGCATGCTTCGATCACATCGTCTGCGTACTGTGACAAATACTTATTTACTCAATATAGCAGTAGCTGACTTCCTTCTTCTTTTAAGTATACCATTTCTTATTATTACTATTCTTGCTAATGGCTGGATATTTGGACATGTTTTATGTAAGATGTATTACAATTTTATTCATATTAATCAGTATGTAAGTTCATTATTATTGGCTGCTTTATCATTTGATCGATATCTTGCTGTTTGCCGTCCGATTCAAGCAATTGAATTTCG
This sequence comes from Rotaria magnacalcarata, assembly GCA_900239745.1. Classification (NCBI taxonomy): domain Eukaryota; kingdom Metazoa; phylum Rotifera; class Eurotatoria; order Philodinida; family Philodinidae; genus Rotaria; species Rotaria magnacalcarata. The sequence goes on along the minus strand of OENM01001524.1, from coordinate 29,982 downwards.
AACAAGAACAAAGTGTGTTCTTATCATAGGAGGTTTGTTAGAGTAAAAGAGAAACTCTTCTATTGTTCACTATTGTCTGATTAAGGATGTTGGCTTATTTCTGTTCTTTTTCTTTGTCCAACATGGGTATTTGCAACAGTCACATCCGAACGATATGTTGTTTGGTATGGATATCAAGTACAGAAGTAAGAATATATTAAATCATTTTTATAATTGACTACAATATTTCTCCATGTTTTATCTTTTGTTAATTTGAGTGAGTTAACTAAGTTAACGGAAAAAAGTCTATCCATTACTTTCATTCATTTTCATCAATTAAGAACATCGCAAGAATAAAAATGTATGGGGATAATTCGAATTGAATGCTATATACATCGGAGAGCACGATGAAATTTATTATAAACAATCAAGCGTTTCTGATGTGTTTTTTTCAAACCATGCTTCTGACAAACACATTTTTATTCACATTCAAAACGTAATGGATGCATTCAAACGAGCATTTTTTGCATGACTTCCTCCTTATAAAAGGAATCGTTTATAAGCATCATTTGAAGTAAATCGAGGAGAATATTCAGTATTTTGGATAATAACTAGAAATAGCTGGATGAGAGTTCTTGTATTTCGTTGGTTTTCCAGTACGACGGTTTCTTTGTTATTTCAAAAATATAAAGACTGGCACAATTAATTTTTGTTTTTAACGAATAAGGGTATTTCCATGAGAGATATCGTTGAAAAATAAGTAGAAAAACGTTTGTCTCTGCGTTTCCCTTGAGATTCACATCTGAATTAATCATCACTAAAGTCTATATAGCAACTATTTACTATCGTTAACAATTAAGGAGTTTTACATTCGTGATAGTTAATTCTAACTTACTACTGCATATTTTGTTTACAGACATATTGCCGTTACTTATAAAAACACCAGTCATCACGGAATCGCGATTTAAACTTTAACTGCAACATTTTTTTGTCTTATTTAGTCATATTTTCATAGAGTACACAATATTGTGCATTAAAAACGAACTATAGGCTTTAATCAATGCTTTTCATATGCCGTGAAAATACGAACGACATGTACTTGAAACTTGTCATTTTTCTTTGTAGAGGACGTTGACTAAAATGTCACCTATAGTCACTCATGCTGACTAATACATCTAACCTCTCTGATTGACGAGATAAGTCTAGTGTTTTATTTAATTCTAGTTATCTAGTGAGAAGTTTGAAAGATTATTTATATAGTTTTTATTTTCTACGCTCTATGTTTGCAGACGAAAATGTTTTTTGTTTTGTTTGATTTTGAAGTGAGAATCGAATGTTATTCTTAGATTTTCCGATGTTTCTCATTACAAATTAGTTTTCTTTCGTGAAATTCTATTCATAATCAGCACAAATACTGAGTTCATTGATGTGCGTTTAGGCACTTATCGTCGCTTATTATTTCTGTTTAGACGGATTTCAAGTATATAAGCTTTGGCAATGAGTCTTAACAAAGCATGGCGCTATCGGAAACAATAAAACATTGCATCAAGAAGCGCATTCATGGTTGCTGATTATGAATAGGATTTCATCAAATAGAAATTTAGTTCTAACGAAAAACATTGAAAAATCTAAGAACAACTTTCGATTCTCACTTCAAAATCAAACAAAACAAAAAAACATTTTCGTCTGCAAACGTAGAGCGTAGAAAATAAAAACTATATAAATAATCTTTCAAACTTCTCACTAGATAACTAGAATTAAATAAAACACTAGACTTATCTCGTCAATAAACGAAGTTAGATGTGTTAGTCAACATGAGCCTTTCTCATAACTATAAATGGCATTTTAGTCAACGTCCTTTTAAGTATTTGTTATTATGAAGATTAGTTCAATCTTTTTCTCCATTTAGTTCTTGATTACTGAATTTCGAAAGACTATTTTCAAAATTTTACAAGAATACTCATCACTTAAAGTTGGAAATCTTGTAAAAGAGGTAGTGTGTTCAAATAAAAATGATAAGTGCCAAGTACATGTTTTCTGTATTTTTACGACATATGAAAAGCATTGATTGAACCTTGTAACTCGTTTTTTTTAATGAACAATATCATATGCTCTATTAAAGTATCCTTTAGCAAGCATCTACTTGAGATTCGAATGGGTGGTGAGTTATTATTACAATGAAAAAGAACTTATTTTTTTTATGTAAATACTTTCTCATTATGTTCATACTGCATATTTATCAGAAGTGTACTTGATGACTTTTTTTATGACGGTAAAAGACTCGCCATTTACAAAAGATGAAAAGTGTCGATTTCATTCTCAATGTTGCATAATCTATATATTATAGATCATGTAATCTAGATATACAATTTCTCGATATTGTTTTAATAATAGCTTAATTTTTTTTTGATTAATTAGAAACAGTAACATACTCAGAAGTGCTTCAATTATGGGCGTTCTACGAGGCAAACTATTTTGTAATGTAAACAGCTATGAGCGATTTATACTCTTATCAAAATATTCGAGCACAATACCTATTGTATTGTCTAGTCATTAACGTCGTCGTTAAGTAGTCGCAAACGATTTCTTAACGGTTAGGGTTGGATGCACTATCGATCAGAATTAAGTCGTACATGTTCAACTAAACTTTCAACGGCAGAATTACTTTTGAATGTACTTTATGTTTTTGCTAAATTGATTATTCGCACGAGGTTTCATTCTATTTGGAGTAATGCATCGATTGATTTAATTTAAATCAAAGTAGAAAAGTTCTTTTTTTCTAAATTTAATGTTTTTCAACATGTTTTACTCAAACTCAAAATCGATTAAGAAAAAAGTATAGCTACAGAAATTCCTATCGACAACATTCTAGAGATTAGTTTTTGATGAATAACCACTCTATATGAATATCAAAATCTTTGATGATGCTACAAACATGAAATAGTCAATTTAATCCGTATCTTAATATTTTTTATTGGATTGCATAAGATATTTCAAGTACATGAAGATTAACTATAGTATAATTCTATTCAGATAATCTCAGAATAAATTTATATAGGTTTTACAGAAAGAAAATTTAATATTTTACATTAAAAAATAAAAATTTTGTCGTTAGATGTGTCATCGATTTTCCATCGATTTTTTTTACAATTCCACCAGAAGTTGTTTTCACTTATTATGCATTTTTACTTGGCTTTCTTTTTCCTGTATCGATGATAACAACATTTTATATTCTTGTTTTGGTGCGTCTTCATAATATACGTCGTAAACATCGATCTGAGTTAAAAGAACGCTCACATCGAAAAGTTACACGTGTTGTTTTGGCAGTTATAACTGCTTATTTTATTTGTTGGGTACCATATTGGTTTTTACAAATATTTATAACAATTGATCCATTGATTCAATCGTTACGTTTAAATATTTCTATCTTACCTGCTAATAGAAATATGCGGTTTCTTAAAGAACTAACACATTTAACGACAATTATTGGTTATGCTAACAATTGCCTTAATCCAGTATTATATGTGTTTTTATCAGATTCATTTCGTGCAGAATATTTACTTGTTCTAAATTGTTTTAATTTTCGCGGAGTAAATCATCAAACTAGTAAACCTGATGACAATATTCAATTATCCGAACGTAGACCGACAAAAAAAGAACGAAAATCATTTGCTTTAAGAAAACAACGTGAAACAGCAATGAAAAAAGTCAAACACAGTGTTGCTATTGATGATATACCCGCAGAATATCGTACATTTTCATTTTGTTTTCATTCTTCAACTGATCAAAATCGGTTTTCTAATTCATCGACCTCATCACGAGTAGCTCATAAAACTTCTGTACGTTCGAATGTTTTTTATAAACTACCGAAGGCACAACCAAAATATTTTAATGACCCATTGAATCACTCTCCAAGAAAAACGATCATACCCAAGATAACAACAAATTCTGTTCCTCAATTAACGCCTATAATGGATGATGGTGGTGTTTATTGTGGTGATTAAGCCGATATCATAGTCAGAAACCAGCAGTTATAGGCAATTCATTCATTCAACTGCTTTAAAGAATGCGTACCTATTAGCAACTTTCACAAAAAATCTGAGAGCAATAACTTTTGGAGATACCTGGTAATCATCATTATTTGTAAAAATGCATGGTTAGGAGCTTTTCAATGCCTGGCCAATTGCGCAATAATTGTCAGCTGAATAAACTAATATATGAAGCAAAAACTCAGCTTTCCCTCATTTTATTTTGCCATTGACATTTGTTGTAATTATATATACTCAAAAGAAAAACTTGATTTTATTTCTTTTATTTGCTCAATAAAAATATTAAAAGAGATTCTCATGATCAATCCAAAAATATAAATCTATTCTTTTCCTATCGTTCCAAGAAACAGGTCTAGTGTAAGTAACATTTAACGAAACTAATTACCGCAGTATGCATTTGAGATACTGCTCTAATTAATTACACAGTACTTCGTTAGCTATATTCTTTTACATCAAAGAAAATTATTAGTGTCTGCATCAGAAATACTGCGGAAGACATGGAAATACTCTCAAAACTTCATATAAATGCTGTTTCTTTCAATAGAAAAAAAAAGAAAAAAAAATCTTGAGTGTTTTTTATAATTGAATTAATGTAACATGACCTAACTTTGCATCGAGAAAAGAAAGAACGAAAGCCCAAAAATGATGTCATTTGAGTAGATCAATTACTTTGTTCGCACGATTTTCTAGAATACGATAACAAGAGATATGCAGTGCAAAAGTTTATTGGTAAAAAAAAGAAAAACTGATCTTGTTCATGTGTCAATCATTCGTCTTGTTTTCGCTTAGTGTTTGTTTTTGTAAGCACGGGTAATTAAAAAAACGAGAAAAAGAAGCTATAATGGCAATAACAACAATAAGTAGTAGTAGTAACAACAAACAACAACAACAACAGAGAGAAAAACATTTCCTACGGAACAAACCACACGCAAAAACTTATGTTGAGACTTAATGCCTTCTTTTCATTTGATTACATTGTTTCAATCTAAATTAAATAGAAAAACATCTAGCGAAGAAAACCAATTTAAAAGATCTTACTATATCATCAATTTTTAAAATTGATCGAACAGTTTCAGTGGCTAGACGAATAGCACTAACAGAAACAAGCAATGGTTGAACGACATTTTCTTCGAGAATATTTGAAATAAGACCCTATGATTATCATTATGAAAATATTATAAAAATCTCTTGACAAATACAAAATAACCTACTTTTCGAACGTTGATACCAGCATTTACGTCATTTTGAGCATGACGATTTCTTAATTCAGTCACAGTGGCAATAGGATTCAAACCTGCATTTTCAGCTAATGTATACGGAATAACTTCAAGTGCCTCAGCAAATGCTCGTATACAATATTGATTAACACCCGATAAACTTTGAGCATATTCAGCCAAACGAACAGCCAGCTCTATTTCAGGTGCAGCTCCACCTGCAATCAATGCTCTACACAAAAAGATGAATATATGTATTTTTATTTTATTTTATCAACCTTTCTTTAACAAGACATCGAATAACACAAAGAGCGTCGTGAATTGATCGATCAGCTTCTTCAAGTACTAATTTATTTGAACCACGTAACAAAATTGATACAGTATGACCTGGATGTGCAACACCCGTAATCTAGTTAAATTAATATGAATAGAAAGAATTATTTTAAAGTTTCTATTTTTTAAAATATCTCTGCTTTTGTTATTTTTTGAGAAAAATTTTCTTACGCTTAAGAATAGGTGTACTTATAAATAATGGAAAGTATATAGAAAGGTATGTAATAAATGTTGAGTATTTCCCAAGCAACGTCTTTTGTCATAAGTTTCTTTAATGATGAAATCGGATATTCGTAATAGGCACACAAAAAATTTAGATCTATTCTATGTCGAAATTCAAATTATCAATGTATTATTCTTTCAAAGATACTAATCGCAAAAAAGTTCTCACTTGTTTCAAAAAGATCACAAATAGAAAAATATATCACTTTCATTTTATCCAAGGAGGAAAAGGCGGATTTTTGGGATTTGAAAATCGCAAAATTGAAAAGCATTTTCCCCCTCCCCCCGTGTCAATGATGCAGAGACGTGCACAGGACAGGACGGTCCTGTTGTCCTGTTCTGTAGTACAGGATGAGATTTAGATTTTGTCCTACACTGCCGCCCGCCAGGACAAAGGTAGCCAATAGGACAGGCAAGAACAGGAGGAAAAATGATGTCCTGTGCACGTCTCTGTAATGATGTCGTTTCGACCTGAAATTCTTCCCACATATAGGTTTCATGGCTCATAGAAGATCCTAAAAGTTTCAACTCGAACAAATGTTTCCTTTCTAAAATATTGAATTTTCAAAAAAGACTGGATTTTCTGACCGTGCGGTGAAATGAGCATTTCTTGCGCATTCATTAGCTTGAGAAGGAAACATCCGCTTGCGTTAAAAATTTTGGAATATTCTAAGGATCATAAGACGTACATATGGAAAAAAATTTAGATGGAAATTCCATCATTCACGTTTTGGATTTTCAAAATCCCAAATCCGCCTTTTCCCCTTGATTTTATCACTATTACTAATTATTACTTTGCTATATATATATATATGCAGTTGTCGCAAAACTTTTAGTACGATTTTGATTCTGATCGAAGATAAACAATACAGCGACCTTTTAAGATTAAGATGATAAGCCAATCTTTAAGAATCACGTGTTTTCTACGCAAAAATGATTGGTGAGTTAAGTGAACTTGACCTTTCCTGTATGAAAATTTTTCAACAAAGACATAATAATATTCTTCGAGAGAACAAAGAGATAGCATTATTTCAGAATAAAAAGTTTTCCAAAGAATATTTATATTTGATAAATATAGTTCTTCAAACAAAGAACTTGCAAGTGTTCCCTGTATGGTATTTATCACAGAAACTAAAGATTCAAATGCTTTTTCATGAGGCTTTTAAAATGATGCACGAAAATCAACAGCTTCGGTTTATATCTACTTTATTTTCGTTATTATTACGAAGTTTTTCGAAAGTTTCTCAAACAAGAGTGAAGTTCACTAAGCACATGAATAATTTTTGCGTACACATCAGATATTTATCACATATCGTTTGATCAAATATGTTACACAGAACTAGTTAGAATATGCTAAGTTTTCTTAGAATAAAAGGATACTAAATTACTGTGACTACCACTATCATATTTCTTTTGATTTTAATTAATTTCAAACAAGCTAAACTTAATTTGTAAAAATTTATTTTCAAAACGGAAAATATGATCTCTAATAAAAAAAAACATTTCCAAAGATATTTAGCATCGACAAACCACAACATATCAGTTTTTGTCTCTCAGAAAATTAGAGCCAAGAAAGAAGCCCATAAACTAATATCACTATCTCTTACATAAGCATAGAAATGCTAAAAGATCAGAAAAGATTGCAGATTATATAATTAGAACTCGATGCGTACTCCAACATATTATTCTTGACATAGTCATGACATATTATCCCTGATGAACAAAAGATAAACTCTATTAAGATGTTTTTTTGCTTCTAAATACCTTAACAATTTTGTCGCAACCAGCAGTGATTTCTTCAACAAGCTCAGCTGTACCCAACATATCTTGTTGAAAATGATCTAAACTTGCGATTGGTTTACAGCCAAGTGTCTACAAAAAACAAATATAATTTATTAGTTTTTACAAGAAAAAGATAATAATTTCAGTATACTTTTGCAATAAATGGCACATCTTCTCGCTCGACATCTTTAACAATTAAAATTTTCATTTTAGCTAAATAATGAATAGCTAAATCACTAATAGCATCTCGTAGAATTGATTTTTGTATGAGTAATACATTGCAGCTAGTTTTTTTAATTTGTTTTATTATATTTAATATGTATTGACGTTCTTCCTTAATGGCTCGATCCATTTGAGCATGATCACTAATAATTACTGTATTTTCCATCTAAATTTTAAACAAAACAAATTGATTATTTACATAGGAAAATATATATGAATTATATACATCAGTTTTTGGTGGTGAGATACAGAATTGAATTAATGCAATTTTAGCCTTTTCTACACGTGTTGGTGCACCAAAACCAATTGTTTTTTGATCGAGAACAAGACCATCAACAAGTTCTGTATCCTCAATAGTACCACTTAAAACAAAACAAAGAATAATTAAAATTATCAATATTATAATACTATTCTACCCAAGTTTTTTTACAATGCGAATATCTCTTAAATCAACATTTGTATCAACATTTGGATCAATAACTTTAAGTACGGCTTGAACAGCAATTGGAGCCAAAAGATGAGTATGTTGAGAAACAACCTTAAAATACATGACAAATATTTTAAAATTTCTTCGTGACTCTATTCTCCTCACCTTTGAATTTAATGCAGTTGCAGCACTTCGAAGTAATGATTCCTTATCGCTTAGTTCTATCGGAATACTAATACTTCTAAGAATTTCTGTAGCTTTATCAGCTGCTTTTTCAAAAGCATCAGCAATCGTTGATGGATGAAGACCTATATTTAGAGATTAAGAGTGAAAATGAATTGAATAAGCTATAGCATCGAAAATAATAAATTACTAATGATCGTGTCATAGATTCATAGAAACAAAGAAGACTATTTACAACCAAAATAACTAATGATATTTAATTTACAGTAATTGCAAGAGAAGAAGTCCGACGAAGCTTTTACTTGATATTATATACGGCAAAATTATTTTATAAATCATTACCTTCGATAAAATGCTTAAAACCGCAGTTTAGTTTCAACCAAAATTCTGGTTACATGAGAAAATCAACAGATTTCTGTTATTTGATGGATTACATGCGCTACCTTCTTTTCCTATCATTGAGGTATGAAAGTATACTCATCTAAACCACATTTTCAACTGTTCACTACAACTCTGTATGTCTGCAATACTCACCGAAATGGAAATCCCATTGATAAGGAATACAGTTTACATGTATTATTTGTAGGTTTCTCGAAAATCAAGATCTTAAAATGACACCCGAGATATTATTTTTTCAAGTATTGCAAAACTGTCGGTCGCTAGTTCTTGTTGAGGTCTTGCGATTAAACAATCCTCTTCATTTCTAGTGTGAATAATAGTGTTATATAGATTTTTATTTTGCTCAGTATTTAGAAATCAATGGGAATTAATATTTTGTGTTGTTGTAGCTCTTTCAAGCTTTTATTATATTATATGAAACTTAGTGTCTACTTTTAGAAATATTGGATCCTATTGAAGTTTAATTTACCTTTAACTACAAGACGGCTAGCTGCATCAAGTAAACTACCAGCAATAACAACAACTGTTGTGGTACCATCACCTGCTTCAATATCCTGTGCTTTCGATAATTCGACCAACTAGAAAAAAATAGAAATTATTCAAAATCAATTTATCGAATGACGAATTATTGTCGAAAAAAACGCGAACCATTTTTGAAGCAGGATGAATAACAGACATTTGTTTAAGAATCGTGGCACCATCATTTGTGATTGTTACTTCACCATTGCCTGTCTGAATCATTTTATCCATACCACGTGGTCCTAAACTTGTTCGTACCGCATCAGCAACAGCTAAAAATTTACACCAATTTTCTTATATAGAATACTATTTTATAATAATTGTTTTTGTTACCTTTAGCAGCTACAATATTTGAGTTACGAATAGCATCAGGTCGTTGTCGGGTTTTAAACGCAACATCGCCCATTGGACCAGATCCTGCTGCACCTTTAGCATTGCTAGCAGCAACTGATGCAAATGATTTTGTTGAATCGCCGGTTGTCATATTTTCAATTTTATCTTAAAGACGAACAACAAACAAGACAATGAATATTTTTTGTTTGATTTTCTAGCTAGTTTAAGTAGGTATATGTAACGAAATCCGAAATAATCAATGATTATCGGAACAAAAGACATTAGATAAATGAAGGAAGTTAACAACAACAAAAAAGACAGTCTCTAATAGATATATATGTATAAGTAAATATATATATATATATATATATACTTTTAACAGAAACGAAGAAAAGAAAGAAGTAAGATTTCTTTATAGAAAGAATTTTTTTTTCGATGATTATAATCAAAGAACTATACACTGATTTTGTTCCATGGTAAAGGCTTCTTTCTAGTCTTGTTGATTATAATTAATAAGCACGTTCACGATGACGTGATGATGGATATCGATTTGACGACGACGGTGGTGGTGGTGGTGGTGGCGATGGTGAATGATAATGAGAGCGACTTCCATTTTGCGAACCATGATGACTGCTACTCTGATGGTGATCACGATCACGATCGCGGTCACGCTCTCGGTCGCGATCTCTGGAGTGTTGATTTTGTTGTTTGTATTGTTTAGCTGCTTCATGATGATCATAAAAGCACCGGTCCGAATAACGGCAAAAACCATGACGAAGATAATACCGACACGGTAATGTCCTTGAGATTTTTAAAAAGAAAGTAAATAAATTAGGAATGATTAAATAATTCATTGTAAACGAAAATGAAGATAATTGAATCATACAAACGTTTAAGGCTAAGACTGGTGTGATAGAGAACACAGCACATCTATACATACATTTGAGAGTATTTTGATATTAAAAAAGTAATATGTGTTTATGTATATATATATATATATATATGTAAAATGTTTTGTTTGATCTGCCAAAATTAATTGGATATAAATTCTAACAAACAGCCAGAGTAATGACGATACTCGTTTAAATGATAATTAATATTAAGTAAAATAAGTCTGTTTAAGAGCAATGGGCTTAATCTGAGGAAGAACTCGATTGACGAATAAAAACACAGGTCTAGAAGAATGACACAGTAAAGATAACTGCAGATATATTTAAAAAATATTCCCTAGTAGTAATTTTCAATTTACAAATTGTTTTCTTTCTTAATGATTTAAGGAAAAATTCAATACTACTTACTTTAAATGACTTTTATGTTTTTTAACAATACGATATTTGTCTTCTTTATTGTCAAACCACTGTTTACTCGGTGTTATAAATGCTGAACGCACTTTACATACGGGACAACTAAAAAGAAGTACTTTTTTATTTTATTTCTAAAACCATCAATATTTTTCATTACCTTTCTGATTCGGCATTACTATATTTTGAACGTTTCCATGAAACAACGCATTCATAACAACTAGAATGTGAGAATTGTTGATCTCGGCATTAGTTAAATGCGAAAACTTACAAAATATGATCGCAATTATCGAGTACACCATATAAACGTTTAGCTGCTTCGACATCACATGAACAAATGGCACATATGTGTCGGCCAGCATCGGCATCACTATCACGACGACGACGCCGTTTCGATGATGAATTTGCCTGACGAACCGGCGACGGTGAACGATGGCTACCGTTATTATTACCACCAGTTTTTCGAACATCAGGTGATTTTGAACCTTCAACTGAACTACGGCTTCGTGATCGGGATGTAGCCGAACGTGGTGAAGGAGGTGAACGACTAAATTTTTAAAAAGTAAAATTATATAAATTTTTTATCTAAAATAAACTACTATTGTTGATATCATACTTGGAATTTTCTCGTCGACGTTTTTGTGTAGCTGTTGCTGACGGTTGACGAGTGCTATGCCCATTACTCCCTTTTTCATCAATAAGAACAACACTTGAACGTGAACGGGATCGTGGTAACGGATCCGGTGATATTGACCGTTCTGAACTCATTCTTAAATGTATGTCGATGCAAACGCACAATAATCTGAATCTGAAAGTAGAAAAATCTCCTTATAGAATTTCATATCAATAAATAAATAAACAAACGAATAGGCTGATAGAAACAAATGTCGTATATGAATAACTAACAATTGCTTAGCAAAGAAAAAAAACTTTGAAGAAACATTTATTAGAAAATATTTTTGAAATTGATTTTTTTCTTCATTTAATTTATTAAAATATAGTTTTGATCAAACAATTTTTTTTGTTTAATAAATAAGGCAATTATCTCTATAGATGTCACAACAGTGCATTGATTTAAAAAAAAAACGACGTTGCTAAGTAATAAAATTTAAAGAGAATGCAAATGATTTGAGTGTGAAAGTAAAGTTTAGTTGAATATTTAAAATCAACTTTGATTTCGATTAGATATGGATGAACGCCACTGGTGGATTGCAGCAAAAGTTGAACAAACATTTGGCATTGATAAAACTTCAACTGCTGATGCGTCATTTACTGAATCGTTTTTTCGTCGACCTGATGTAGTCGAGAAAATGAATAGTTTTTTATTTGCAAAAGGCTCAAATAAATTATTCTTTTATACAACACGTGATCGCCTTGCGTCAAAAGATATAGCATGTTGTCAAACTATTGTTGATGAATTTGCTATTGTTAATGAAACATTGGATAATATTATTTTACTATATTTTATTCGTTCGGATACCAGTTCAGATGCAACGATATCACCTGCATCTGATATTTATTGTGGAGAAATCAAACATCCAGCACAAATGACATCGTTACTATATTCGCAAACCTTATTACAATTATTTAAGAAAGAATTAGTAGCTAACTCGCATGATAGTTCTAATAGAACAACCACAAAAGCGGCTATTGTTACTCAAATGGAAAGATACATCGATGGAATTGGTGCAACATGCCATTCTTTACAAAAAGATAAGAATTTAGTAAGTACCCAACAGTTTAAGAAGTGTTAATTTCTTGTGAAAAGTCAAACAAATATTCTATGTAAACTATAATCTTGAATTTTTATAGTTTGTATAGAAAAAATTTGCCAAATATATATAAAAAGATTAAAAATCTAAAAAGTAAATGATAGAATTAATTAACTTACGAGCCGATGTGTTTAAAAAGACAACATAATTGATACAAACAAAAACAAAACACCACGTCAGAAAATATCCACGAAATGAATATGACCTGTGTATTTAAGTAGAAAAATTTGAATATTTCTCCCTTGGATTGCAGGATAAACAAAGATTATGTTTCAAGTATTACAAAATTGACACTAGGCCTTCTCATTATTCGACTAGTTTGTACTTCGAACTAAATCTTTAGACTCACCGCCCCAGAATGTCTTCAAGAAACATTGAACTTTCTGATACGAACTATTAATAGGAACGTATTAAATTAGATTTCATACGTATAAATAAACTTAATATGTAGAACTTTGATAAGAAGTACTGCGAGGTACATTCAGTGGAACATAATCTACATTATGTTCCTTTGGGTGTAGAGGTGAAACAATGAAGAAAATGAATCATTTCACCAAAAGAAAGTAGTAGCTTTTTTTACAAGCGTAAAAGAAAAATTTGGATTCAAATCTAATCCCTTCGATTGACTTACGCCAGATAAATGTTGATAATTCATTTTAGTCTTGTGAAGACGGAACTTAAATATTCTACAGCAAATAGTCTTCCGTTTGATATAAACTTATCTTTCAGTTTAAGAGAACAAATCTATTTTTTAAGAAGCAGTCTATAGTTACGATGACACAAGAAATTATTCGCATACTTCAACTGTTTGTTCTAAGTTTTTCTTGATGTTTTTTCTGTTGAAATTGTTCCAAGTCAATCATAGTTACTATTTATTTTAAAATGAACGAAATCTTACTGTTATTTAAAGAACTTTTAATCAGAAGAAGATAAAGAGCTACAATTTTCAACATTTGAAAGAGGAATATCACGACTATTCAGTCGCCATAAGAAACATTATCATTCGATATATTTCTTCGGGTTCGGTAGAATCCGAGCTCAGAATAGAAGCAACATTTTCGAAATGTCGGTTAGACTTATAATGCTGAAGATGCCTTTTTATAAATATCAACTTCTAGAAAATCGAAAGGAATTTGTTGAAGAATAATGTTTTTTCTTTAAATCTCTCTCAATAGCTTGGATATTGCTATGTCCAATGATGAAAATCACCGTTCTCTATCGTCTTACTATGCAAATTGATGTAGATAACTGTATAGTCTTTCTTGTTTTCCAATGTTTAGTAGTAAGTAGTTTGATTTTATATAAAAACTTTATCATAAAAACTAAACAGTCAAGTTTAGCAATTACTATATAATTACATTTTGCTCTTATTTATCTGAACTCTGTGTTTGAAACAAGAAATTTAAGCAAAGCCATAGCATTTATTCTTAAAAACAAATAAAGCACTCTCAGAATATGCAACCGATGTAAATACTTCTTAAATACTCAAATATATTAAACTACTTCTTTCCTCTTTATCAAATAATTCAATTAGTTCAATATATTTAATATGTCTATTAAATTAGTAGATTTGCAAATGTAGTTTAGTACGATAGAAAATGCAATATGTTTTTATATAAAACATGTATTTTTCCGGCATATAATTATTAGCTTAAGAGCTAAACGAAACATTATAAATTGTATGAGTTTCATAATTCGGCCAGAGATCATTTTCTGTTATACACAATTTTATAGCCTTCGAAGTATTTATATTAGAAGGAAATTATTTGCCCAGCACAATTATTTTTATTTGATTTTAGCTGCTAAAACGAGTTGATGCTGAAATGATAAGTCAATTAAAACAAACTGTGCGCTCAACAGTTGATACTCCTGTCATTCGTAATTGTGAACCATTAGTTTTATCCTGGATTGCGACTATTGAGAATGTTCTTCAAGATATATTCGGTGAAGAGTAAGTTTTATATTGGATAATTCTTTTTTCTTTTGTTTTACAAATGAATTATTCCCTGTTTCAATATAATAGCTCAATGCATCCATCACTTGGTCCATTGAGTGAAATTGATCGATGGACACGTAAACAACGTTTAATTAATAATTTACTTGAACAATTAAAATCTAAAGAATGTAAAGCAGTTATTGGTGCATTGATTACGTCGAAATCAAAAGTTATTCGAAAATGGAAAGCAATTGATATTTCGTAAGTTTCAGCTCTTGGCCATTTCGTATGAAAATATTTTGGCTTATTTTATTAATAGAATAACTGAAGCACAAAATGAGTGCCGTGATAAAACAAAATTTCTTGAATCAATTCGTCGTTATTTAGAAAGTTTAACTGAAGATGCACATCCACAAAATTGTGCTGTAAATATTCTGCCTGCTTTATGTGATGCTATGCGAACTGTCGAGTCAGTATCAAGATACTACGCTAGGCAAGGTTATTTAGGCTTAATTTTTACAAAAGTTACCAATCAATTAGTTAAAATTTGTAAACATCATATCGATGATGATTTAACACAATTATGGCCCAAGCTTTTTGATGAAATTCAACATGGAGAATTAATTGATGACATTAAAGAAAATTTTCATCTTGATAAACGAGTATGTTACAAAATAGAGTACTAAGTAAAACTAATTGCATCCTATGAATAACTACAATTATGTCTGATTTTGAGTTGATATTTTAGGTACATGTGTAAATTACAACGATAAACCCTAATTAAAAGCATTGATGTGTTTTTGACTAATTCTAATATGTTTCAGTGATAGTTTGACAGTCATCTTCTTTTCGAAAAAGCATATTTACACGAAATATATACTAAAACAAAATTCTATATCTCATTCTGATATCTACAAATAACTATTATTTTTACTAATATTAAAGTTAGTCCTAAAAGTCTTCTTCCTTATTGTTATCAACGAGCTCATAATACATAATCTAGATTATTTTACATTGTATTCTCTGACATAGCAATTCGTTTAGCGTAATACTAATTTGATTTCATTCAAGTCGTCATTGAAATTTTCTAACAAAATTTTAAAATAAACCATCTTTTTAAAAATCTGTATTTTCTTTTCAAAAGACATTTTCTTGATGCATCTAGAGAAAAGAGAGTATCTCATTTTTGTACTACTTCGTAAAATTATTACGAGCAGCGTTCGAATTAAAGATAGACACGATATTTATCTTTCCAATAACGCATTTAAGTGAAGTAAATACAGGAGGCAATATAATTCAAATCGAATCAGTTAAAAGATATTTTACTCATTATTCAATCATACGTAAAAAGGCATGATTATGATAAGGGCTTATTGCCGAATAAATGCAACCAAAATATCCATACAATATCATAAAGAATATTGATAGTTCGTGAAGTGCAGCAATTATTTTATTCAGCAACATGATTACTGCATTTCTTTTTATTAATTTAAAATAGGATATAAAACGCTTTCGTGAAGTTTCAAAAGGATCCATACCATTAGAAACAAATTCGATAAATGAAAGTACATTTCAACATTTAAAAAATTGTCTTCTTTTACAAGCATCGTACAAAGAAGCATTTCGTACTTTACGAGATGCACTCGGTGGTGCACAAATGTTAACTGCTACAGCTTTTTCAGCGGCATCATCATCAACATTAAGTGGAGCCACGTTAGTTGAAAAATTAATTTATTATTGATTTTTAAAAAATGCGATTTTAATTTTAATTTATTTTGTGAACAGGAGTGCTCATCCAACTGAAAGTCATTCAAGATATCATATCAGACACTCGAGTGGAATTTTAATGTCACAAGATGAAAAAATTTTCCAACATTTCGATGAATTTTGTCGTCGAATTGAACAAATGCTTGATATGACAGTTATACTCAATCAATTGTCACAGTAAAGCATATATACAACTTTTGTTTTTCAAATTCATTATAAATTAAAATTTAATATAGACTTGTCACATCAACTATTCGATTGCCGAAACCAAAACGAACAGATTTAATTGAAGCAGAATCTGTCGTAAATCGTGCAGGTATAATAAAATAATAAATTCCATATATATTTGCATATAGTTTCTAACTATTTCATTTTTGTGTTTCTGTTATTAGATGTACGAAAACGTGAAGAAAAAGATGATGATGTTGAAGAAAGAGAAAACGATAATAATGATAATAATAATAACAATGTTGAAACAGCATCAGATGAAGGCATTGATGATGCCGATAGTGATTCAGGTACAGCACCAAATGATTATCTCATTTCAACTGTGTCAAAAGCTGATCTTGAACTAATGCGTATGCCATTTTGTCTTAGCAAAATTTCAAATTTTATCTTTTGTCTTTTTTTCCGTATTAAAAAGGAAAACATTGTTATGATGATGATTCTTTATCATTAAGCGCATTTATTGCTAATGGTGTTACACAACTTAAATCAATTTTAACAACAAATAACATATCGAATGAAGATGAAAAAACAAAGTATCGATTAAAGTATTTGTTTTTTTAATATTTATATCATTTTTTTATTTTCGAAGATTTGATTTAATTCATCAAAATTTTACTTTATTAACACGTGAATTCGAACAATACATTGGTGCTTATGTTAATGTGATGTTTTCAAAAACAAAACGTACGCATGAAGGTTTAACTATTTTAGCAAGTTTTGAACCTGTTTGTGAACGACAATATCTTCGTTCAATTCTTCGAGATGCTTACGTTAATTTATTTCTCAGTAAATTTAAAAATGTAGAAAAGAAAGAATTGCTTTTACAAAGAGAAATTTTCTATTAAGATTTTGAGAATGATTTGTTGGATATTCGAACAACATTTGAAGCACACAAAGATAATCCACCATTACCTCGAAATTCTCCTCCTGTACCAGGTAAAATATGATGAAACTTTGTGTTTATTGTTCGAAAACGAAAATATTTTCCACAAGGTGCTATTGCTTGGTCACGCACATTATTAACAAAAATAGAACAAGCAATGGATGTGTTCAAATTAAATCGACATATTGTTACATTAGGGAATTTTCCAATAATCTCAAAACTTTATAATCGTACAGCTAAAGCATTACTTGTCTATGAGCAATTGTTATTAACACGATGGAAAGAAAAGATTGATGCATGGAAAGATCATTTAAATGCTAATTTATTATGTTTAGTTGATGATGAAGAAGAAAATAATAAACGAATAGAAATAAATTCAAATATTGAATTATTTTCTATATTTGATGAAGTTAAATGGTTTAAACGACTTGATGTTGATATTCCTAAAGCAGCATTTATTTGCATGCAAAAGGTATTTTGTTTGTTTAGCTAGTTAATCATTCGTATTATTATACTTAGTGAATTCGAAAACAATTTCTAAGTATGAGTTAAGTTTGTGTTTTACTTGTTGCAACCGAACAGATTCCATTATTGAAAAGATTATTCCTAATGATGAAGGATACTTTAGATAAGATTTTATTCGACAGTCAAGATTAATTGAATTAACTTGTACCAGATAGATATAGTCATTATTACAAAACTTCTCAAACGATTCATATCTGTTTTTTTATCATCTTTTTATCCTACAGTAAATCAGCTAGATCTGTGAAAAACTGAACCACTTCAACTTACGATACTGAAGTAACAAAATAGTTCTGCTACACACTACTAATGGAGCTCAGTACATTCACTAACAATATATGTATATAGTTTCTTTCTTTTAGAAAAATTGCGTATAAGAATTCAGCTATGTCAATCATTTATCAGTTGGTTTTCACAGTTTTTAAAATAATTGATTCTTTGAAATATTCCAATATAATTTATATTCGTATGTAAATACTAGAATGAATATTTTTTTGGTAACACAATAAATCATCTGTAATAGTGAAATTTTCGAAACATAATTACAAGTATGAAAAGTCTGATTTGTAAGTGAAATAGTTTTAGTTGTATGTACAAAAACAGCACGTTATAATTGAAACAACGGAATATTACTTTGTAAAATTCAAAGAAAATTTGATTCAAGACACTTTTTTTCATTCAATTGGTTTTAAACTATTTCATAAAATCAATATTGAATATAATTACAGTTTCACAATAGTTTTCTCTTTCAAAATCCATCGAAAGCAATGTCATACTGTTTTCTACTAATAAAAATGCTCGATTTTATTTATAATCCGACGTAGAAAATCATTATTGTGATGTGTAAAATCAGATGTATTTCTTTTTTTAAAGCCGAATGTCATCATAATCATTCTCTTGTTGATTAGCTTATCAGGAAAGGATGAATTTAAACGGTTTTTAATGCTGAAAATACGGTATAAAAGATTATTTTTACTTTTGTCAAACAGTACATTGCAGTGCCTATTAAATCTAGACTCTTTGTTTCAGTTCACCAAGTTTTTCTTTTTGAAAACTTAAAAAGCGCACATTTCTACGTGTAAAAACGATTTTTCCTGTCGACTTTGTTTGATAGGACACTGAAGATTATTTTTTCGTTATCAAAATACTTTCGAAAGATTGAGGCAAAACCATGCTCTTTCTTTTTCATAAGTAAGATCATTTGTTTACAATTCAAGTCATCAACGTAATCAATTTCTAAAAATGAGATTTGTGTTCATCATCTAATAGAATAGCTAATAAAAAAAACGATTTAACCGTTTTGGAAAACTTGAAGCAAAAATAGTATATTTTAATTTGAAGAAATCATAAAAAACTGGATGAGAGAAACAAATTTTAGTGGAAATAAATAATAAAGCTTTTGACGTGATATTTTCGTTCTATCATAGGAACAAACATTTAAACATTACAAATCTCTACTTGAAGATCTTCTCTCACGTTTTCGAGACTTACAATCTCGCATTCGTCCACCATTTTATTCTCTATTTACTACTTATTTGTCGCAAGTTTATCGCGCATTTGAACCCGGTTTACATACATTAACATGGTCAAGTCTTAACATAGATGCTTATATAGCTAAAGTTCATCGTGCATTGGATCGTTTTGAAGCATCCATATCAAATATAAATATATTAATAGCAAAAAAAATCGATGATATACTCGATAATGAATTAATGAGTTCTTCGTGTCTTTTATTTTCAATTGATTATGCTCGCTCAAAATTATGGTCACCAACAGAATTTGTTGAAAATATGCGTTTACATTTAAATGAACAATCGATACTAATTGGTGAAAAATTAAATCAAATTCAGCAAACATTTCAAGAAGTTGAAGATATGTTAAAATTAAATGTGACTGGACAAAAATCACGTTCATCAACATCGTCAACACGAAGAGCAAAAACAGCAACACCTGCCGTCACAAACGAAGCTATGATAGCATTTATTCGATATTATCATGATAAAATGAATCATTGTATAAGAAGAATAATTGAACGAACATTAATGACTTACATTGATTTACTTTCTATTAGTGAAACAAAATATTTAATTGATCAAACGAAATTAATTCGATTTTTATTTGAAGGACAAGATAGCGACGAAGAAATAGTTCATATTGATACACAACGAATCAGGTATATATATATATATATTAATTTCATTTTTATCATCATTCTACGATATATATTTCTATTCTTTGTAATATAGAATTAGTTGTACTATGCAATATGCTATACCCGAAATAATTATTGATCCACAATTAAAATTTTGTCAAGAATGTATTTGTAACGTTGCTTATGCGATTATTGGCTGTGAAAAACAAATTAGTCGTAAGAATGTTTTCCTATAAGAATTTAGTTAAAGCATCATTTGCTTTCTGTTATCATGTATTCCAGTTATTTCGATGTTTTTCATGAAGAAATACCATCAATTAGTAATTAATAATAAACATTAAAAGATAATTGTTTTTAATATAAGACGACAAGAGAGTTTGCATATCAAATGACGAAGAACGTATAGAGTGACTTTAATCAATTGTAATTAATCCCATAGAAAACTACAAAATAATAATATAAAAGAGATAACATTTCATAGTTAAAGACAGTGACTGCTAATGGTATTCAAGTAAACATTTTCCTGTTTTCAAAATACCCCCAAAAAAAACAGACTCACATCTTCGAATACAACTGGTACTACTGTTAATATTTTTATCTTTTTGTACCCATTTTATGTATCATATTAATTTGATGATCATGAACAATTTTTCATCGATGTATATTGCCAAACGAAAGATATATTAGTACTAGTGGATTAGGAAATATAAATGAACAACAATTTTTGCGTAGCGTATTTTCTATGTTAAAATACGGCAAAATAATAAATATATGTATATCGTATTTGATATGAAAATTTTCTTGTGGTAGCGTTTCTATCTATTATATATTCACATTTTAAATAATTTTCTAAAATAATTAATCTTCTAGAATCTGCTGGTTTCGACAATGAAACTGCCGTTCGTTTATCATTAACAATTCAATCAGATGCTCATTTAACTCATTTAATTAATCGTTTATCATCCATTGATACAGATGTATCACGTACATCTCAAAGTGCTGTACAGTATATTCGTACATTTGATTTTCTGTGGCGTGACGATTCTCAATTACAATATCAAACAGTTAGTCAACAAGATGATAATGGTGATGATTATACAATAACTGTTGATCCTGACGTTATTCCATCGATAGAAGTTCGTAACTATTTACAAAATGAACTTCAACGTTTGTCACAAATTGAAGGACGTCTTAATATATTACCACATGAAATTCAAATTGGTTGTATTTGTATTGAAACAATTCCAATTTTAAATTCATTGAAAACATTTGTATTCGGTTGGAAAACTCAATATGCTAAATTGTTACATAAATTTGCGAAGTCTGAACTTGATCAAGTTGTTGCTTATCGACAACAAGTTCAATTAAGATTTAATGATGATGTATCGACACTTGAACAATTAGATGAAGCTTTAATTCTATTGGAAGAATTAAGTGAAATGGAAAATAAAATTGAGTGAGATAAAATCACATTTATTTTTCTACTTAATTTGAATTTTTTTCTTTATCTTTTAGTTCAATTTATTTACCAATTGAAACAACTTATATACTTCTTGATAAGACTTATAATATTCCAATTCCACGTGATGAACTTCAAGAATGTTCACAATTACGAGATAAATGGTCAGAATTAATGTCAAATGCAGATCGCGTACGAAGACAATTATTACAAGAACGTCGGCAACAATTAGAACAAGAATTAGATAAACAAGTTAAATCATTTGTTGTTGAAGTTATTCGATTTCGAAATTCATTCGATGTCGAAGGACCTAATGTACCAGATTTAGGACCATTAGAAGCAGCTAAACGCTTAAAAGATTTTCAAGGACAATATAAAATTATGCATCGACGTAAACAAACATTAAATTCAATATCAACTTTATTTAGTTTGCAACCAAAACAATTTCCTGAATTAGATAAAACAGGAGAAGTAAGTTTATATTGTTCAATTCTTAGTTTATGATAATCACATTAAAAAGAACAAACAGTAACGAAAATATAAAATCAAATATTTTTAGGAGAAAGTTGGAAATAGGTGAGAATCACGATAAATAAAAATGCATGCTTAGCTACGCTTGCTTTTATCTATATACTTATTAATTTCGTCGATTATTCATTGAATTAGGGTTTTTTTTAATTTGGTTTTATCATCGATTATTATTTTATAGGAGCTGGTATTACTTGACCAACTTTATATATTATATAAAAAATTAATTACATTTGATACAACATTTCGTGCAACGCTCTGGTCTGATGTTGATTTAAATCAAAGTAAAAGTGAACTTAATCAACTTTGGGCAGAATTCTGTGATTTACCATCAAAATTACAAGAGCGTATTTGGACAGCTTATTTTGATTTAGAAGGTCATTTAAAAAAATATCTTCAATTATTACCATTATTATTTATGTTAAATGCTCGAGAAATTCGTAGTCGCCATTGGTTAAAAGTAATGCAAATAACAGGATGCTCATTTCAATTAGAATCAACTGTATTTAAATTAAATGATTTATTAGATATATCATTGGATAAGTATCAAAACGAAATTTCTGCTATTTGCTTTTCGGCACAAAAAGAACTTGAATTGGAAATAAAAATGCGTAGTATCGAAGAAGAATGGACTGAACAAATACTTAATTTTGAACCATATAAAGATTATGGTTTAATTCTATTAGAAAAACGTTACGTTGAAAATTTACTTGAACATTTAGAAGATGGTGAAGAAACGTAAGTTATTTCTATTATACATATATTTTCTTTTTTGTGCGTATGACGAAAAAAAACAAATTATTATTTTAGACTTGCTCAAATGTTAACAACACGTTTCATTGAGCCTATGCGTGAAGAAGTAGCATCATGGTCTGAAAAATTAAAAGCTATAGGTGAAATTCTTGAACTCTGGCTTGAAGTTCAAGATATGTGGTTAGGTGCTGAAAATATATTCAATAATCCATCAGCTGGAAAAGATATATCATTAGAATCTAAACGATTCGTACGTGTTGATAAGACATGGCTAAAAACGCAACGACAATCATCTGAAATTCGTAATGTTTTACAATGTTGTTTAAGCGAGCCACCAAAGAAGGGTATATTAAAAGAAATGCAAAAGGAATTAGAAATATGTAATAAATCAATATCATTATATTTGGATCGAAAACGTCAAATATGCCCACGTCTTTATTTTCTTACTAATCGTACGTTAATATTATTACTCAGTCGACAAGATACTGTTTATTATGTAAAACAACAATTTCAATCGATATTTAATGGAATTCGTGATCTTAGATTATCTGTTAACAATATGGATCAATCGAAAATTGACGAAGAACGACGGGTAAGTTTCCTATAAATGATGTCAATGATAATTTGAATTCTTGTTTGTTTGCCTATTAATTTCTTTTCCTTTTTCTTTTACTCACTTTGACTAGACAACCGCAACAAGTGAATCTCGTTCTCACGGTGAATTTGCTGTTACAAATCAACAAGATATTGTACAAGTCATGAGTGATGATGGTGAATGTATGTCATTATGTCGTCCTATACCACTACAAAAATCTGTTGATCAATGGATTAGTCGTTTACAAGACGCTGTTGCTGAAACAATTCGAACAGATATTTCTTCATGTATTAAAGATCTTGATAATGGTTTACCATATGAAGAACTTGTTTCTAAAGTATCTCATAGATTGATAAAGAAATTTTATATAACTTTTTTTTCCTTTATCTAGTATACATGTCAAGTATCATTAGTAGGATTATTGTATGGATGGACTCGTGAAGTCGAAACAGGTATTATTGAATGTAGAAATGATCGAAAGGGACTAAATACAGCATCAAAACGTTTTACATTATTAATACAAAAAATACCATCCACATTATCACGTTTACAATGGAAAACACCAGCACAGCCAGTCTTGCCCATACATAAATTACGTTTAGAAGGACTCCTTTCGGTAATGTTCATTAAATATTATTCATTGTATTTTGCAACTGAATTTCTCTTTTTCTTTTTTGTTTATATGAAAAGCTAGCAGCATTTTTACGTGATAATTTCGATGCACTTAGTTCACGTCGACGTGAGATAAGCCAAAAAGATTTTGATTGGCGACGATGTTTTCGAGTTTATCAACAAACATCTTCGACAGGATCCGAAGTTAAATCTATCAGTGGAAGTGTAACATCATCAAATGTCTCTACTGAGCCAGTTCGTATGCAAGTATTAGATGATGCATTTCCTTATGGAAATGAGTTTTACGGAATTCATCAAACATTATGTATTACACCAGCAACAGAAAAATGTTTTCTTGGTGTATGGCTTGCTTTATCTTTTAAACGACCTATTATTGTACAAGGAAATGCAGCTGTTGGAAAAAAATATACAATCATGGTATTATTTTCGCAGAAATGATTCTTTTGTCTTTTAACGATCACTTTGTTTATTTTGTATTGTTATTATACAGAGTTTGGCTCGTTTTCTTGGTCGATTCGTTGCTACATTCGAATGTTCTCAACATGTTGATGCATTAGCTGCTTGCATGTTTACAACTGGATTAGTATCAGTCAGTTTATACTTCTTGTGTAAATAAAAATAATAATGTTATATTTTGAATAATTTAGGATGGCAGTTGGGGTATTTTTAATAATATTCATACTCTACTAGTGAATGTTTTATCTCCACTTGCTGAATATATAACCTTAATTTCTGATGCTCTTCGAACAAATAATGCATCTGCAACAATTATTTCAGAAAGCAAAGAGGTTTGTAAAGATCATTCTATTTATTTTACCTATGTATATATTTTTGAAGATTCCTATACGAGTATCTGTTGGTATAATTGCAACACGCAATCCTTTTGCTATTAATTCAAATCATGACAACCATTCTATTTTATTATCTGAAATTCGATCTCGTTTTCGTATTGTTTCAATTGTCAAGCCCGAAGTTGATCAAATTTTTCGCATAAAATGTTTCGAATATAACTTTAAAAATCCAAATGTTATTGCTGAGAAAATTTCTCTTCTCTATGAAACAATTCGATTATATTTGTAAGTTTTTAATTGATTTTAATTATTCTTTCAAAAAACAACAACAAAAGAGAAAATAATTTAGGCCGATTGATCAACGTTCGATTATTTCGGTAACATCTTTTATTGATTTACTTCAATATGTAAATAATCTAAAAAAACCTGCTAATTCAAGACCAAATAGTATGGCATCAGGCGGACAGAAAATCGATGGTACTCATATTTAATAGTTTTATATTTTCATAATAATCCTTGTATTTTGTGGTTTTTTTGCTTTCTAGATGCTAAACGTCCTTTAACGGTGAAAACAAATTCTTATACTGGTGTTAAATCGGATCAATTATTAATAGCTCAAGCATTTATTGATGTTATCGGTGCTCGACTAAATCCTGATGTAGAATATTTATTTCGATTTTTTCTTCAAAGTTAAAATCAGAATGCTTTTTTTCTTGCAGTATGGGAAAACCTTTCGAATATTCGTACTTGAAATATTTGTTGGACGAGATGAATCGAAAATGGCATCATTAAATACGACTGGTGTTATGCTCGAAAAAATCATAAGTGATAGAGCATCAGATCGTGATTTTATACCAAAAAAGGTTTGGATTGGAAAATGTATGCAAATGGTTCATGCAGCAAACGTTGCAAAAAGTTAGTTCGTGTTTTCCTATGAATATGTAAAAATTACATTTATTCGATTTAGATATGGTTCTATGTGGATCAACTCATAGCGGTAAATCAAGTGCAGCTAAATTAATGATTGATATATTAACACAAATGCAACAACAACAACAATTACAAACATCTAGTCAACAACAGAAAACATCATTAGGTTCACAGGAAGCAAGTTATACACAAGAAATTACTGCACAAACTCATAAACTCTATCGGTAAATTATTTTCTTGAAAAAGAAAAATTTATTGATCAAATTCTAATAATTTAGAATTAATCCATTAGCGATTGAATCAGAAAATGTTTTACTTGGTTATCATACATTGGCTAATGATTGGCAAGATGGTATTCTTACATCAATATTGCGTAAAGCTAATCGAGTAAGTTCTTGATTTTCTTTTTTTTTCTTTCTTAATAAATTAAAATAACTCATGTCCATAGAATTGTCATACAAGTTGGATTTGTTTTGATGGTATAGTGAGTCGAACATGGGCTGATTTAGTACCATCCATATTAGAAAAACGATCATCATTGCAAATACGTAATGGAGATAAATTATTCTTACTTGATCAAGTAAAATTTATGTTCGAAACATTATCATTAGCTGATGCTTCACCATCTTTTATTGCGATTTCAGTAAATCTCTATTCTTTTTCTTTTAGTTTTTAAAAGTTCGATTTTCTTTTTTTTACAGACGGTTATTTACTTTGATAAATCGGTTATTGATTGGAAAGTTATTGCAGGTGCTTGGCTTAAGGATCGACGTCCATTGGAAGTTCAAGTAAAAAAAAAGAATTTCAAATAAAAGCAACTCCATTTTTATTTCATGTTTTGTTTTAGTGCCTTCAAACTTGTTTCGATAAAATAATGGATCCAATAATGTTGTTTCTTAAAGAAGAATGTTCAAAGTAATATACAATCCAAACAAATATTTTGCGAATAGTTTAAATTGAAAAAATGAAAACGTTTTTATTTTTCTCATTTAGATCCAGTTTTTATTCTGAAATGAGCTTATTTTCTGTTAGTCTTCGTTTATTAGACGCTATATTGCGTGATAGTACTCATGTTACAACTAATATTCATGTTGAACGTTTTTTTATATTCAGTTTAACATTTGTTCTTAAAGCTGTGCTTAATGCTGATGAGCAAAAACGTTATTCCGATTTATTAAAAACCTTAGTTACAGTTTTGCCAGATGATGATAGAGAAATATCTGTATTTGATTATTATGTTGATGAAGCATGTGAATGGGATTTATGGACAGCTAAGTAATTCATTATATAAATTCAAACTGTTATTTTTTTTTCTTATAAAAATATTGTTTTCATTTTTTAGAGTTGATGAACTTAATGAAAATATTCAAGATCGTATTGATATTTTTGGCAATGTACTTATACAAACAGTTGATTTAGCTCGTGCGCAATACTTTCTTAAATATGCTTCATTGGCACAAGTTAATGTCTTACTTAGTGGTACAACTGGTTCATGTAAATCATTTTTATTAGACACATTTCTTGGTGGATTAGGTTTGTTTCCAAAAGGGCGATGATAAAAAGTTTATGATAAATTTAATTTAGATCAAGCACATTTTATGGCAACGCGTCTAAATTTTTCAAAAGCAACAAATTCAGTTGACTTACAAAAATTTATCGAAGCTAATGTTGTTCATCGACAAGGTTTTACATATGGCGCTCCATTGGCAAAAAAACTTTGTTTATTTATTGATGATTTACAAGCATCGACAATGAGTGGATCAGAACAATTTAAAAATGCTCCTGAGGTAATATTTTAAGTTTTTTGAAAAAACAGAGTTTATATATAACGTTGTTTAATTTAAAAGTTTCTTCGGACGCTTGTTGATCATCATCAATTTATAACACAACAAAAACCGTATGAAACAAGAATAATTGATGATTTTTCAATATTTACTACCGTTACAATACCATCAGCTGGTGATCAATCATTAATGACACTTCATCCTCGACTACTGGTAAATAAAAATCGATTTATTCTATCACTACAATCTTGAAGTTTTTCTTAGCGTCATTTTGCGATAATTAATTTACCAACGATATCTGGAACAAATCTACGTCAAATTCTAACAAGTGTCATTGATGTAAATATTAAAATTTTTTGTCTGTTTTTCTCATTTTAGTTTTCTAATGGATTTAAATTAAAATTTAAGGTTAATATGATGGTATATGGTAAAACTCCAATAAATCAAGATATTTCATCAAAAATTGTTGACGTTTTAACTGAAACACTTCAACGTATTCAACGTGTTCTTCAACCAAGTCCAATATCTGGACGTGAACATTATCTATTTTCACTACGTCATATTATAATAGCAATACAAAGTTTAAGAAATATTGATGTACAAGCAAGAAATCAAACAACATTCGTAGCACCTTTTCTTAAACATGAACTATATAGAATTATTCATGATCAAATTGTTCGAGAAATCGATCAGTATTGGTTTAATGATACAATAAATGAAATTTTCCGAAATGTAATTGACTTAATTTTTCTTTTTTTCAAATTCAGTTTTAAAGAATCATTTATACTTTATTTTTCTTATTTTTAAATAGGCATTTAATTGGGATAAAAATGAAGAAGATCATCTTTATTTTACATTTCCGCTTGAAGGAAGAAGTTATGAACGTCCACTCAATTCACTTATCATTAAAGAAATTAAAGTATAAAAACTCACTATTTAGAAGAAGAAAAAACGTATCGTTTCATTCATTTTAGATTCAAATTCAACCCGTTGAATCAATTAGTCAACTTCGTAAAGCTATTGAGCAAGTTGCAATGCGTTATAGAGAAGAATTTGGTCATCATACATTTGCTTTACCAGTTTCAGAAAACATAGCTTTGCATATAATACGCATGCATCGAGTTGTATCTCATTCATCATTGTAAGTTTACTAATCGTATAAAAGCAATTTGTGCGAAACATTAATATATATATTATAGGAGCAATTTATTTGTTATTGGTACCATTGGTTCTCATTTATCAAAATTAGTTCGATTAGCATTTTATTTAGCTGAAATTCAAGAACATGCTATTGATTATTCAACGAAGAGTTCATTTTATGATAGTTTAAGAGGTGTTATTAGAACAACAGCTGTTGAAGGACGACATATTGGAATTTTACTGACAGTAAGAAATTGAAAATAAAATAAATTCTGATTATAGAGTGTTTCTAATATTTAGCATAAACATTTACGTGACAAAGATATAATTGATACTATTTCTTCGTTATTAACAAGTTATGAATGTCCTCATCTATTTAGTAAAGATGAACTTGATGGACTTTATCAGGTTTGTGATTTTTCTTTTTGCAATCATTTATTGTCAAAAGGAAATATGACTAACTATCGCCTACGTTTCGATATTGTATTCATGGATGGAAATTATTTTTTGTTTTGAAATTAAGAAAAGTTACAATCAGTTTATTTCTATAAAGTCTTTTGTGGTAAGTATAATGATAGTTTGCCAAGGGGGAAACATCGTACTTTGACTCCTCAAAGTACAAAAGTATTTCGAAGTACTTGGAAGTACCTCGAAGTACTCTAAAGTACCTCGAAGTACTCTAAAGTACCGTAAAGTACTTTAAAGTACTCTAAAGTACTCTAAAGTACCGTAAAGTACCTTAAAGTACTTAGAAGTACCTCAACATCCCTCAAAGTAATTCGAAGTACAAGGGAATTCTTTAAAGTAAATTATTTACAATATTAAATTGCCCAAAATTTCTTCTCGTTTCTTGCATTCATAATAAAAATGTCTTGGCTTAGCTAGGAATTCGTAATTTCTTAAATCGAAAATTAAGGAAAGTTTTGACAATACAGAATATGAAATCCATTACAAAGAATGAGTAATTATTAATAAAGGAGGGTGGTCGTTTTGTGGAGAAATCGGCCCCCTCGAAAAAAGTGATTTCACCTGTCTAAAACTCATATAAACAACGTTTCTAGTACATTTATTCCATAAACCCTTGTATTTACAGTGACGAAGCCGGTAGAATCAGCCCAGGAATGTTGCATGTACATTGAGTCTAAC
>OENM01001523.1:14523-32518 GCA_900239745.1 Rotaria magnacalcarata | reverse complement strand
GAATTGAACGACGAATGTTTTGAAAAAAAAATTAGGACGAACGAATGAAAATTGACCGAGATATGCAAGAAATATCGAGACCCTCATTCTTTATGGCCCACCCGTTAGTATTATCTAACGATTTCATTCCTCTGTATAATATCTGAAAAATATGTTTGATACATTTTTCTTGATTTTGATATTTTGAAAAAGTCATATAAAATAGTAGCTAGTTGAAAATAGGAAAAAACAATTTAGATTTATGTTGAGAACAAAGTCCATGCAGATTAAATATGGTTACATGATATTGATTCATAAACTAAGTTTTTTCTTTGGTAATTTCATTAGTATTTGCAGAATATAAATCGTCAGAGTGCTAGTTTCTTTAGTTAAAATAGTGACTAAGATGAAAATTGTAAATTGATACACATCGTTGTTGTTTTTATAAGATAAACTTTCTATTAATTTAACGAAAAATCTAATTAAAAACAATTTAAATCTATTAAATCAGTTGCATATTAATAAAATGAAAGACAACAAATTGAAGGACAATCATCTCAATGCCATTAAAAAGATGTAAAAATTGGTGGATTTATTGAAATCGTGGCGGTTTGTGTCGAATAATTGCTTTGCTGAAATTGTAGTTGCCTGCTGTTAAACTTATCGAATCGATTGATCGTACGTAACAGAATGAAAGTAAGAGATAATCGTGTGATGTGCTCATTTACAATATTGCGTTTATTCCCCTACCACAAACGATAATCTTACTGATTGCGCTTTCTATTCTTATATCGAGGTGTTAGTTGACACAAACTCAAACGTATGTGCGTGCACCATTGAATTTAATTGATATATATATACAAAGAAATAGTAATAAGACATAGCTACTCGTAATATAAATACAAGTATATGAACTTGATTACCTTGTACAAATAACAATAGTTGCAAAAAAAGTCAGGTGACAATTTAATCGACTCGATAATGTTAACAACTTCCTTCAGTTGAAAGACACATGAATGAAAATGAAGTAAGAAAACTAGCATACACAAGTAGATGAATAAGAATAAAACGATAAATAAAAGAAGTTCATTTTGCACTTTAATGCAAATGTTTTTCTTCTTTGAGATGTGTCAAATAAAGTGAAATCTTCTATGATCATAGTATTGATCTTGATCAAATAAAAATATGTGATATATTCAGCAACTTTACGTTCAATTCTACAGCTAGAATATGAATTCAGACTAATGAAAAACTAGAACGATTAATACAGAATTGATTAGAAACTAAAATTTCGTTCATGGAATAACAGTTGTGAGTACTGGATTTTTTGAATTTTTCTATTATAGTCTCATAGATATTTGATTGGATTTTACAAAAAAAGATAACACTATACCCCATAGATTCTCTCTAACACCGAAAAATGAATGATTGTTTGTATTCAATAGAAAACAATCAGATCATTATTCTTTTTTCGACTTGAATTCGATGTTTTTTTTACAATTTCCGCCTTTTCTTGATTGATTCATTTGATAATATGCACGCGTAAATTCTGGCACGGTATTAAACAAATTCTTCGATTGGTTTCTGAGTAAAATGATTCGACCAATCTGATGTTTTCTTTTCTGCTGCAAACATAGACACTAGGTCATATTCAGGAAGGTAGATATCCAACAGTAGAGACAGAGTGAAAAGAAAAGCAAAGACAAGGTAGGAGGACAGAGTCTCTCGTATCTGGTTTATTTTCAGAGAGAGAAAAAGTTCATTTGTCAGTCTCGATATGAGTTATTCGTTGACGAACTTGTTGGTCTTGTTTTGAGTTAATGAGTCAGTTGGTCAGCATATGTTTGGTCAAATGAAACAAGTAGATAGAAGTAGAAGGAGAGAGAATCACATTATCCTAAAAAATATATTCTCGACATAGACATACTTGAAAAAAAAAGAAGATACCAATACAAACTCAATGATCGACATATACAGGTATGAGATAACTTCATGAGAATCTGGATATGTGCGCGTACTACACTATTGACCTCGAACTTCTTTCGATCTAGACAACGAATTTGAACTTGAGTTTGAAAATAAAAAGAAGACGAGAAGATTATAGATTTATATTTACTTCATTTTTGTCTATCGAAACGAATAATTAACTAAATTTCAAGTGTACCATCTCACTATTCAAACAGGCGTCATTCGTCAATTTATATACATTAGCATATTATGTTTAAAAACGTACGGATGCGATAGAAATGGTAGATGGTTGTGAACGTGTGTGTGTGTGTATATATATAACATTTCAAAAACATATGATACTCATGATCTATATCGAATGCATTTTTATGAGAATATGCGCATCATTGAAGATGGATGGATAATATATAGATTGATTCATTACTTAATATAATTAAGCTAGAGAAAAAAAATACATATTGAACCACTTCATTATAATCGTCATCCACACTTATGGTTGAAATATAAATGAGTTGATTCTTCTTTTCCCATTCTATTTGCATTTTTGTAGATTAGTAAGCTTTATAAGAGGATGATGTAATACGATTTTGTTGGTGGACCAACAGAAATCGAATCTAGTGATGGTTTAGAAACGAAAAAAGATACGTTTTTTTTATCAAACGTATCCATCACATGACAGATATGCAAAATAAAGTGAAGTAAAACAAATTAACTAATCTTTCTTCATCAAATAGTAATACAATAAATCAATCTTTCTATTTTCCATCGTCGTTCGATATTAATAATTCATCAAATCCTAGTCAATATCATACAATCGATAATATGAATTATGATTATCAATTATTACCTGATATTTCTTCATCCTACTTGATTGATCCACATTCTCATACATATACAAATAATTGTTCAATCGATCCGTATTCAACTGAAACAACCTATAATTCAACATCAATGAATTATTCATCATCGACATATACATATTAACAACAACAGATTCATATCAACATTTTCATTCCATCTATACTAATACAAATGTTACTGCTCCAACTGTATCATCATATTTTGCATCCTCATCATCTTCTATTGATATACAACCTGATTATCAATCAAGAGCATCACAATGGGACTCGACTGTGATGAAAATGCATAGCCACGATGGTATGTATACGAATCTATCGTTTTTCCCTTTTGCTTTTATCAAAAAAATGAGAGAAAGGATATGTCTATTTTCTAGTCACATCAACATCGAATTCTAGCAATAGTTGTACTAGTGCTAGCAAACAACCGTGTCTCGTATGTCATGAAGAATCATCCGGCTACCATTTTGGTGCATATACATGTGAATGGTGCAAAGCATTCTATCGACGAGTTACAAAAGGTAAGAAAAAATTGAAAAGTCATATTAATGCAATTCTTTTGGAATTACTTTTTGAAACACGATGTAGTTGCTAATGGTAATTATAGAGTAACTGATTTAGTCTTTCGATTTTGACAGGAGTTTCTTAACAATGTTTTCATTTCGCCATCCAAAAGTGTAATAGTTATGGAAGTCATTGATATACCATCTGAGATTGCATATTCACATTTACACTATCTGTTGTAATGTGTAAAGACTTCGAATCTATCAATATAGTTCCTTCTATATTCTAGTTTATATCAAAAATGCAAAGTTTTCTTTTTCAATATAAAGTGTGCTCTAATTCTATAAAGCAATATAAAAACACGAATGCTACAGTTACATCTCAATCACTTTCATCTTGTAATCTGTGTGGTACCGGCCAGTCAATTGATATAAAGGAGCAAGTGAAATACATGGTCTATTTCTTTGTGTACATAATAAGATTGGTTGGTCGAATAGTCATGTTAAATTTAATACTAATGTCAGAATATTGACTGTTTCTTGTTTAACTATAGAAAGTTTTCAACGGACAGATGATTTTTATTTTGCATAGTGTAGTCAATTAGTGACTTTAGAAAAAAGACTTGAATAGCGTCAGTCTGTTCGACTAGGTACAAATTCCTATAATTAACTGAACGGAGGAGAGAAAAACACAATGATATATCACAGAATGAAACATTTAGACACATATATTTATTGAAGAGTGACAATAGATACGTCGTCAACTCATTGAACGATAAAGAAGCTATTGATAAAATCAATAATGATACTTTAAAGCAAATATTTATAAAAATTGTTCGTCTAGACAAACAAGAGCTCTGGAGTATCGTCTGTCACAGAAAAAAATAGCCCTATAGAGTGAAATAGAATGCAAATATTAAAGTTTTTCAGCGTAACATACTTTGAACAGCATCATTGGTGTCTTATCATCAGTTCGGCAAGTATGTGTTTATCTCAATATATGAAGAAAACGATAAATAATAGAAACACTATGCAAAGTTTTGATTCTTTTTATTCAAGATGATTGATTCCAGCAGAGGAATTTAAGAAAAGTTCAGTTGCTACTTTAACGAAATCTCACCAATTCTACAATGTTGAAAAAGTTTAATTAATTTTAAGTTTATTGTCATTATTAAATAGATCCGCATATTGAAATCAAACATTCTTGTGAAGTTCCATTACCAAATATAACTAAGTTCAATCGAAAAGATTGTCGAGCATGTCGTAAAGTTAAATGTGATCGAGTAGGAATGACAGCTATGTCAAAAGATCGTACATCGCGAACAACAGCCAAAACTACATCTAACATTTCGTCAATACCTATTACAGATCTTCTCGAGCAACTAGGTCATGATCTGACATACGATCAATTATCAACATCATCAGCGTTAGATAATATTCTTTGTATCATTGATTTACCATCAATAATGCCATTGAGTTTTGATTATCACTCAATTTATATGAATGCAATTCAAATTTGGAGAAATCAATATAATCATTCATCGCAAATTGTTGCTAATGTTACATTAAATGATATATTTGCTGTACTTCTTTTTCTCTTTTATGCTTTGATAACAATGACAGAAAATGATGATGATAAATCAACAAATAATATTAAATTTGATAATCTTGTTAACATACTTCAACAAGAAATTCATCGCATAACCGGTACTGATCAACGATCAGCTTGTCGAATAAAAGCTTTTTTTATGAAATGTTATGTTGCACTTGCTCAACATCCAAATAGTACAAATCTTCTTGATAATAATCATATATCTCAACCACAATTCATATCTTATCAATACTATCCAGTTTATGGTCAATAAATGACTTTTTTCAAGTTGTAACAAGTTTCGTTTGTTTTCTTCTTCTTCTTCTTTGCACTCTGTTAAATTTATTTCATTGTTTATTCTTTATTCAAATAGTAGACTTCTCGTTTTTTTTCACAATAACAAAAAAAAGATATTATAATATGCTCCCACTACATATAAAAAATACAGCATAGAAAGACCAAAAGACATGTATCTGTTTATACAGAAAGAAAACAACAACAAAAATGAACCTTTTACGAGAATACACTTGGATTCGACCATGCTTTTCATCGATTTTCAATGTTATGAATAAGATCAACACGTTTCTCGTCGCGATGTCGTAAAACTTTAGTCTTATGGTCGGCTTCTTCACGAAATTTACGTGCTATAACATCTTTATATAAACGACCAAATTCTTGAGAAAGTGCATTCTTGTGATGAGCATGACTCTGCTGAGCTACGTCATGTTGTTGATATTGCTACAGAGGAAACACAAAACTTTTTCTGTGGTTCTGTGATGGATAGAAAACGTAAGCAAAACGCAGAACTAAATGGTTTTTGTTTGATAATGCATAATAACGTGATAATTTTGCAGCTATAGATTATAATTAATCAAACATGATATTGGATCTATCATATTCTCATGCTTTTATTAATCGTCATGCTTATCGATAAGACATCAACTACTTGAGCTTGTGAATCTGAGTGAACAGAACCAATGTACGATAAAACTTCCTCAAGTTCAGATTATTGTTCCTCGTCCTTTTTGTAACCAATCGAATCTACTGCGTTGATTATGTATTTGATCGAGCTCGAATCTGAAATTTTCCTTAGACCGATCCTACTATTCTAAGAATGAATCAAGTCTAAGTCCTATCTAATCTTATGATGGTTTTGAACCAGCTAGATACAAACTCATGCAATTTTCAAGATACGTTGAGACTACTACAGAGTTCACAAGAATATTTCTAATCTTATACTATAAAGTTTCAGAGGAGGAATATACATTCGACGAGGATAAAAAACTAACAGATTCAGCAACTCAAAATTTTCTACAAGCCATCGTTTTGTGTATTTCTACATTTTTTTTATAGACCTTGTTCGATGATAATTTCGATTTTTCTAATTCGTTCTTTTTATCTAAGGAAAAATGTTTATTATGAGCATAATGCATCGAAAAGTTCTCCAGAAAACAGTCATCTATTCATTAAAATACTTTTAAAATCAGAATTGCAAACATTTAATACAATTAAAGACATTTGCAGCTTCACGTTTCTTTCAAATAAGAAAGAAAAATATTGACTGTATTGGATATATGATCGAAAAAACAGGATTACAAAGAAAAAAATCCTATTTTCTCAAGGTAGATTATTTCCTTAGACAACGATGAATTCGTATTTCAAAAAATGATACAGTGCCACACTAAAAGCTATACATTGTATAAAGAATTAGACATCGAACCATGTTTTCTTGTATTTATCTCAATTTTGATCTTTCTGATGAAAATTTAATTTTCGTTGATGAGACGGTAGGCTCGTCAACAAAAAACTTTTTTTTTCAATAATAAGTATTTAGACGTACTGAGAGTTCCGTAGTTCTCTGTTCATTTAAACGACGTGTCTGTATACGATCAGAACTTCTCTGAGCATATTGATTTTGTTTACAGCGTAATTTTTGATTAGCTTGATCTTCAACAGCTTGTGTTCTAGTAATAAGCCGATTTTTACAAAATCTTAATAACAAAATAAGAATTAAAATAACCTTTGATGATTCTGATGAATAATTTGACTACGAAATTGTCGTTTGGCATCGATAATGCGCTCAGATTTTTCTGTTTCTTGCTGTAGATTATTTTGACAACGTTGTGATTGTTCTTTGGCTTGTTGTCGTTTATATTGCTCACGTTGAATTTGTTGTTGTTGAAGTTCTTTTTTAACTTCTTGTTGAGCCTATTTTTAAATTTTACCTTTTGTTTGATCTAAAACAAAAATTGTCTGCACATACTTTTTCATAGAGATGATTTAAATTCTGTCGATGAGCATCATGTACTGTCGATGATTGACCATTTGAAGTTGATGGAACTAGTAATATATATTATATTTTTGATTTTGTTAAAAATTTTCACATTTCATGTTTTGCTTACTAGGTGCTGATTTCAATTGTCTTGTATGCCAATGTTCAATTGGAGCAGATATTGATGATGGTCGATAAGCATCATGTAATACTGCAGCACTATGTGGTCTTACTTTTTGACTTGATGGTATTGTTTGTGTGTGAGAATGATGAATTCTATCAGCTGATGGTGATCTTTCATTTTGTATTGTTGTTAGTGATGATGATGATTTGAGACAAGATTTTAAGGGTGTTGACTCTTGAGATACAACAAGATCATCAACAGAATATCGTCGAATCGTGGATGCATCATTAAAACAAACATTTTTCTTTCTGATTTCTGATGAATTCGGTGAAGAATTAGCTGAATGTGAATGATGATGATGATAATCATGTTGATGATGGGGATAATGATTAGGATGAGAATAAGCCATTGCTATTGTACTCAAAGAAGTCGAGTGCTGTGAAATTTGAGATGCAGAAGGTGATCGTTCGCCAAGTAAGAACCAATGCTGTTGAATTTGTTGATCAACTTTTCGATTGAGTTCATTACTTGTCATTAAACTTTGTTGTTGTTGTTGTTGTGAAGACATAATAAGATTATTAACTTCATAACTATTGACACTGACTGGGGCTGATTGTTGTGGTACAAGTACAACAGGTGCGATTGTTGGTTGTTGTTGAGTTGGAATAAAAAATGGCCAATTATCTGATTTCATTGGAATAGGTGTAGGCATTGGATAACCAGGTAAAAGTACAGCTGGATAAGCAGCGGAATGTGTTTGAAGAAATTGTCGAGCACTAGATGGAATAGCTAATTCAAATTTAATACGCTCATATCTGTGAAAAACAAAGAAAATAAAAATAAATTAGATATCGTGATGAAAAGTTTTTCGAAATTATCTACTTACAAGGCAGACGAAATCCAAATAGCTTCTTGTAATCGTTTAAGTGTTACAGTTTTTCCATTAGCAAAATGAACAACTAATTGACAGATTTGTCCACCTAAAATAATCAATTGTGACATTTTGATTTAAAAATATGATCAATTCTTATTCAGCATGAGAGTGAAGACTATCTAAACTTTAGAGAATGAATGAGTTAACCATTTGCGAATAGGCATCCATGATATGTACTCTGCGCTTATGTTCTCAAAAATAATTCTTTCTCTGTCCAAAGGTTTCAGTTAAGATTTCAGAAAAGAAAATTCAATTACTTTCACAGGAAGCTCGCTTTTCAAAACCATCCAATACTTCTGCAGGAACAAATCGACCTTGTTGTCCATCTGGCGCAAGAACAAAATCGCCTGTTTTAATATTATGCATTAATGCATCCGTATAATGTATGATATCAAATAAATATGTCGGTTGAAAATCAGATTCACTAAAGGCACCAATTGTTCGTGGTCCGAATTCAACCATAAATTGATTGATATTTAACTGTATAGATGAAATTGTGATTAGAAGAATTTAAATAAGAATCTATTTTACCTGATTAAGAATTTTACCACGATAATAATAACCATCCTTATCTTTTCTAGCTAAGCATTCTTGTCCAGCTAGAAGTGCACCAACTTCAGATGAAACACTTGTTTCCATTGGTGGTCCACTCATGCCCGTATTCAATGATCCATCAACAAGTACTACTGGTTTAACTGCATTTTCTATTTGATAATTAATCATAGGAGCAAGGCCTTCTAATGTGCCTGTACGTGAAAAATGTGCTATTGTTAGTGAACCACCTGTCAATGCAGCTAAATTTTGAAGAAATTTTACAACAGTTTCTTGTTCATGCACTGTATTTAATGATGTATTGATATAGAATATATGACATGGTCGTTTTTCTTGTTGTTTTTGTTGAAGAAAATGTAAAATAACGTTCGGCTCTTGATCAGGTATACCATCAGTTATAAGTACAACTTGTTGACATAAGGAATCAGCGAAAGCTGTAAGCAATCCACCTGAAGTGTTTGTACCTGTTTTAGGTACCAAAGAACGTAGCCAATCATCAGCAACAAGTACTGACGCATGTGACCAAAAAACACATCGATCAGCCCATCGACGTATATCAGAATTAAATTCTATTAAATTGAAAAGTAATGTTTGGTGTGGATTTGCTACATCAACAGCATGAACACGTAAATATGATGAAAGATGTTCACGAACAGCTACTAAACATGAATACATCGAACCGCTGGTATCAATTAAAAAAGTTGTATTCAAATTCGGTATTACGGAGCCAAATAGATTCATTGTTGCTGTCATTGTTTCTATATGTCAGAACAAATTGACGTATAAAAATTCACCATCAGGTGTTAAAATGTAAAGCATATAAACACAACGCCATTAAATGTGTAGTAGTCACATCATTAACCTGGCAAAAGGATGATTTTTAAGAGAACAACTCGCCACTGCCATCTATCAAATTATTTCGCTTTCATAGCGAACGGTACGACTTAAACAGAAGTAAAATTTGTTAAATCAACTTTAATACATCAAATGTATATGAGAAGATGTAATAAGAGGTATTCATTCAAGAAATTGAATCGAACATGTTAGTTCACGTCTATGTGACTTATTTTCTTCAAATCATACCAAAAATGTACTTGTAAATTTTTAAGTACTATCTAGATATGATACATGTAATATAATACCAGGTATCTAGTATAACATCTACGACTTTTGTATGACAATTGAAGTAAAGCACTTAGCTTTCTGGTTACGTATTAAGTAATCTTTTCTTTTCACGTAAAACTGCAGAAAAATAAAATGATGATGAAGTTTACGAAAAACAGTTTATTAAACTACATACACACAATTCTAAGTTTTCTCTGATAAACGGTTTCTGATTATATAAAATTTTTTGAATCATAATACGCTAGCAGGCAAAGAAGAAGAAGAAGTCATTTGTCATAGCTTGAATTCTGTTTATAACATAAACTGATGGGCTTGAGAGGATATGGCGAACAGCGGATTAGCCATGTTTCACACGAAAAGAAAATGTTCATTCTTATTAGTTCAGAATATATAGAACGCAATTTGTAATTCGTATAAAAAAGAACATTTACGTTATCTAAGATACGATCATCATGACAAAGTCGCTTTATTTTAGTAATTATTACTTTATACATTTTTCTTTCTAACAATTTGAGAAAAGAAACATATGATGTTTAGGTAAGTAGCAGCTGTATTCGTCTCTCAATGATATTTTATTCTTTTTCTTTTTCGATTTTCACTATAAAAACACGCACCTAATCACCAATACAAAACAGTGTTTTATTTTTTAGACTAATATTTCAAAATGCATTGTCATCAGTTACTTCTTATAGTAAGCATTGCGGTTTTTAGCAATGACTACAGTCTACTTGTTGCTGGTAATTCAATATCTCATTGTTAATTTTTGAAATTTTCTAATCGATATTTATTTGTATAAATGAATAGCTGATCCAGCCGTACCAATTTGGCCAGTTGCCTTTCAAGAAACGTTTAATGAAACAAGTACTTTACCAATAGTTGGAACAGGAACAAATATTCAAGGAACCTATTATTATGATTTTGATCAGAAAGCCGTGTCAGTTAACTTTTTAATTATATTTATACTAGTATATTTACGTATTTGTATTTCGTTTAATAGTCGTATTGATCGTTCAACAGGCAAATATGATCGTTACTGCAGCTCAGTCAAACTCTTACAAGATGTTCCATGCACCCATCTTGTTGTGAATGGTCTTCGTTATCTTGTATTTCCATCATTAAAGTCATGCTGTATGTGTTGTACATCAGAAAGTGGTTGCGGTGTTCTAAGTCCTAATTGGCTATCTAATGCTACATTTGTTGGATATAATACGACAAGTACAGAGAAATATCAAGTTTGGAATAAGAAAGGTCTTCAAGATAATTTTTATTGGCAAGTTGATTCTACTCAAGTGCCCTACATAATTGATCAAGAACCAAATGATTTAATGGTGTATGATGTGACAAGTTTCAAAAAAGGTGCTATTGATCCAAGTGTATTCGCTTTACCTTCATATTGTTCAAAAGATCAAAAGTGTCCTTTCTTGTCTGTTTGCACCGTAGCTCGTTAAAATAAAGACTAGTTACACATAATAGACTACTATGCGATGAAAAATGAAATAGATTTGATTCAATGTGTCTTTGTTTCCGCAGATTAATAAAATGAAATCTAATATAATTTTATC
The DNA here is from genome assembly GCA_900239745.1 of Rotaria magnacalcarata. NCBI lineage: Eukaryota > Metazoa > Rotifera > Eurotatoria > Philodinida > Philodinidae > Rotaria > Rotaria magnacalcarata. Next base: position 21,051 of record OENM01001523.1, on the reverse strand, counting down.
CCTAATAATATTTCTACAGTTAGCATACATCAAATAGGAATATACGTTAAAATTTTGCCGCTTATGTATACTTTGGTAAACGATATCAATGTATTTGAGTGAAATAACGAACGACTTAGATGTTCACTCACATATCACAGTTATGGTTGAATGGTTCTTTTAATTTTTTTTTCGAGCAGAACTCAGTCGAAAGAAAAAGAACAGGTAAAATAAAACAGTATTAAATAGTTTATAAGATTTATATGTGTATAAGTATTGTTATAAAAATCATCTGAATTTGATCCCGATAGAACATTTGTAACATATTACTGTTGTTACGAAAGCAAACAAAATTATGTAAAGATTGGTCGTTTTGTCTCACTCAGCTTTTCGTTCGATCAATCATTTAACTAGGTACAATAAAAACCACGAGAAAAAAATATGAATATAGGTTTGCGCTTGCTCACTTATTCGTCCCTTCTGTACATTGTTTCATCATATTTTTATTAATGCTTATTTTCTCTGCCTGTCACATAAACGTTTAGAGTATTCGACACATTGCTGTTTACGTTTTCCTTCGTTCTTCAATGATAATGATTAGTCATCGATTACAATCAGCACCTATTACAGGCTATTATCAATATTTGTCGCAAAGTCGTCACAGAGTTAATGTTGCACCTTATACAAGAGCTGACAGTAAAGAAACAACGACGAAAACTACAATCACCATCACCACTACCACTGCTTCTCCTGTCGCTGAGGTAATGAACGATAATAGCAGAATATCTGCAATAGATTCATCCTCTATCGACACCATACAACAATCATTGTCGCATATCAGAGATAAAGATGTACCAAAATGGTCATCCATTGATGTACAACAATGGATTGAGGAACAATGTCAACAATTCGAATTAAAGAAAGCGACAAAAGAAAAATTTCAAATGAATGGTAATAAATTATTTATTTATAATATAAAAAACGTTTTTGTTTTAGGCCAAGCATTAGTATTGTTAACTAAACATGACTTTCTTCGGCGTTCGCCAGATGGAGGAGAAATACTTTATTATGCTCTACAACAATTAATTAGTGAGTTCTTCTCTTTTCCTATTTAACATACTATTTATTTTTCTTCGCTTATCATAAATCACTTGAAACAGATCCAAATAAATTCAATTCTATTCGCACGAATCAAAATTTGATGAGAAATGGATCGTCTCGTCAGAATTCTCGCATCATTGAAGTCGACTCAGACACAGATGATCAAAACAGCTACACAAGCTCTTCAGCACCAACAAAGCCAATTGTTGAAGAACCGGATGACCCACCACTACTTCGTAATCAGGACTCAGACGAAATGCATGAAAATCATCTCCATCAACACTATCCTCATGGATTCTCCTATAACAATTCTCACATTAGACAATCCATGTTCACAATGCCTCCTGCTGCTGCCACAGCTTATTTTCATCAACAACAAGTATTTCCTAATGGTTATACGTATGCGCATCATAATCATCATCATCATCATCATCATCATATAAACCAAAATATGCCTTATCAACAATTCTTTCATCCGCATCCGCATCCGCATCCACATCCTCAGTTTATTCATCAATACTATCCAATGATGTCTGCTCAAGGAATTTTAATCGAATTGATTGATAATGAAGACGCTAAAACTCTTGCTGCCAATGGAGTTAAATTATCTACGAATGAAACTTCAAACAATGATTTAAATACTGAGGATCAAATACAACTCTTTCTTATCACAATGAACGGACAACAATATGTTATGACCGAAGAACAGATAAAACAATTTGTAGTTGAAGTTCATCAACAACAGCAACAACATTTTCAGCAGCAACAACAACAACAACAACAACAATTTCATCACCAACAGCAGTTTCACCAACCGCAACGATCACAATTTCATCAGCAATACGCATATCCACCACAACAACAAGCATTTCAAGATAATGTCTATTATAAGTCATAATATGTATTTTTGACTTTCTTGTGCTTTCTTTTTCAATAGCAATTATCTATAAATTAAAAATTTACAGCATTCTCATGGGATCATGCACATTGATGCACAATTTTAGTATCCTTATTTTTGATTTCACAAATGTTTTCAAAGATAAATGATAAAGAAATTAAGTAGAATTGATAGTTATTACATAAGCATCTATCTCCTTGATCTGAACCTTATTTCATTATATACTAAGTTACAAATTTGAAGAATTATTTCTTTTTAACTCCAAAGCTTTTCATAAGAACAATATTTTCAATTACTAGATCAATAATCTGTCTTCATTTATTGCTTCAATAAATTTATTACAATGAATATTTATGTTATTATTGCAAACAAGAAAGACTTTTATTCGTAATCTTAATCGTGAAACACAAATTTTGTTTGATTATTGCGTTTCATGTGTTTGCAAAAATAAATTCTAAGAACTACTTTTTTTAAAATATCTACCTGTAAATTCTTCAAAAACAAGATAGAGACCGAACGGATACAGTTTTCGTTACCAATAAACGAAGTCATATCAACATCCAGTTCTATTAGAGAAACCATTTTTATGGATAAAGATAGTTTTTCATTCAGCATAGAAGTTCATTATAAATCATTTCAGATATTTGGCTGTTAACTATAGTAACGTTGTCACAGAAGATCTCTACGGTGGCTATCATAAACAAATGCAAGAAGAACGAAAGTAAATAGGAAAGAACCCGTAATGCAAAGAATCTTAACTTGATGCGAATAAAATAAGTATACCGATAAACGACATCTAGAGTATCAATGAAAATCAATAAACAAGCAATACATATACTATAGACGAGAGAGAAAATGTATAGTCTCTACTTAACGAAAGGAGTTCTCAAATAAGGGAAACCTGCAATACAAATAAAACGAATGGTAAGATTCGACCCATCTTAAGCTGTTCAGCAGTAAGACTGTGTTTCACTGAAACAATAGAACAGTGACAATGATCATATGACATACCACAATATAAATGTGATTGAACTAATGTTACATTTAGCATCTGCAACATGAAAACGGATTCCTGAGATTTTTCTAGAATAGAAATATGTTTTTGGTGCATATAAATGAGTAGGATTATTAAACCAGCATACTAGAGAGCAGACCAGTCACCTTGAATATCGAAATGAACAATTGTTGTCATTTGATCAGCTGCTGTGAGCAAGCTGATATAAGACTACGGTTTTCGTTCCCAATATTTTAAAGGATATTCAGATACAAATAGAAAGTTTATAATGGATTCTCTAGAATTTCGAAAGACGAACTTTAAATGGTATAACAGTTTAGGCATTAAGCTATGAAAAATCCAAGAATATACTATGGGAAATTTTAATAAAGTCTATCAAACACTTAAATCCATTATACGAGCTGCGAATGTTTGTGATTATATCTAAAAAATAAAATAGCTTCTATTTAGCAGATCTTTTTTTTTATTATGAATTTAGTTTGAATAAAAATTCTTGTAGTATAGAAGACAAAACACTTCTTTTCATATGCCTAAAATATTTCTTTTCACATTGATCATCTTGTTTGTTACTAGACAAAATTATTGAACGAATATTTTCTTTTCATTAGTTAAATTGGAAAAGAATTCATTAAATTAATCATATAGCTTTCTAGCGCGCATATAGAGAATTATAGATTAGTTTTATCCTACTTTATATTCTTGTTTATTGAACTATATAAAATAAACATGTCATGCGAACAAAAAGAGGAACAATTTAAGCTTCATTTTCTTGATTGTGATTGTACATGTTGTGGTATTCGTCAACGCTGTACTCCTTCAATAACATGTGATGTCTATCAATCTCAATTTAAACAACTTGTTAAAGATATATCAAGATCACGGTATGGATTAGACTGTAATTGTCTCTGTGGTGAAGATTTATCATCCAAGAATATTGAATCATGTCCTTGTCCAACGACTTATGCTACCATGAAACCCATACAAATCAATTTTAATGTAGACACAGGTGTTAAACAATTAGAAAATGCACCATTGCCTACTCACAGTCAATAAAACAATGATGAATAAGGCAGTATTTTTGTATTATAAAGTAGAAATTTGATTTTGTTCGAGTTGATTCATTTTCTCCTTACTCGCTAATATTATGGTAACACTAAATGATATATTGTAAAACTAATAAAGAGAAAAACAATTGACGTTAGAATGATAGATTTATAAGTTCCTGTTATATCAATAACCAGGCCTAAAAAAATCAAATACTGTATCTCATATCTCTCGTACGAATAAATTTTGTACCTCCAACTACCGGGCCTATGATTAAACCAAGACTTGTAATAATTACATGATAGACGTAGCTATGTTCGATTTGATCTTTTTCGAAAAGTTGAGTCGAAACCGTATATTGTAGTGATGCTGTGACAACTGATGTAAAACTAAATACTATATAAAAATATATTAAAAAAAGAATTCATATAAACTAATGAAATCTTTGTTAATGAATTTTACAAATAATAGGTAGAACGGCTAATGCATTTATACTTGTATAGAGTAGACCAAATATGATTATTAAAAAAATAAAACCAGTAAAAACACATATTAGAAAAAGATACATAATATTAATCGGATATAAATGAATGAGAAGTGGAATTAAAAGACGAGATAATGCATCAAATAGACCATGTAAACTGAACCAGAGATCGGCACGAGCTGGAGAAATATCAAGATATTTCAAATAACTATGCTATAAAAACAAGTTTATATATTAAAAGAAAAAGATTAGCACGATCTCGACATGATTAAATTGTAAACAACGTTTATATTATTAATTACAGGATAATGTTGAATTCTATCTAGTTCAGAACATATTTTTTTTATTATACTTATCTAAGAGTCCTTCCGACACGGAATTAGAGAGTATATTAGCATTTAGCCTATGATATGATATCCAAAATATCTGTCACGAGATACAAGAGATACATATTCATTCTATTGACATTCTATACTATTCTCAGGTCCTATCTCATAATATTCGGTTAGAAATAATTAGTTCTAAATCCTTACTAAATGAAGAAGAAAATTGTTGACTGCAGATATTGTTGTAAATATTCCTAACATCCAAAGAATAATTGGTAATGAAAAATAAATTTTCCGATTAATATTTTGTGTAGTAGTCTTTGATGTATGAGAATATTCTGAAGGTGCACTTGGTAGATATTTTGTTGTAAACATTGGGCTAATTATACACGTAGCAAATAATTCTAACATAGCCATGTTGTTCAATCGACGAAAATATTAAAGCACTCATTATATGATAACCCATCGGAAATCCTGTTGAAATTACATACATAACAAGAATATTGATTAACTGGATAATAAAGACCACACACCAATGTACCAAGAATGAAAATAGCTGAATTAGCAAAGCCATATGGAATGGAGTAGGTTAGTAATATCCAATGAAGATTATCTATGGTTGATGAAGCTAATAGTGAAATAACGCATATGATAAGTGACAAAATAAAAAGTATTTGATATCCATAACGACGAGCTAAGAACAAAATTAATGAAGCAAGAAAACCACCAAAACTTTGGCCAATACTACCAATCCAACCTAAACAAAATCTTTCTAAGTCTATTTAATTACATTTAATATGAATACTAACTTAATTCTGTATTCGATATCATTGCCTTTTGTTTTTTAAATTGAGTCATTACAGTTCCATAACTCCAACTGAATCCGATGAAAATAATTCGACTTAAAAATGTGGCAGCAACAAGTGAAACACTATAATGATTTCCAAGCGTATTGATATCCTATATTGAGAAAATTCGATACAATTTATAATTATTTTAACTGACTACAATCATTTCTAATGAACAAGGCTTAAAATCGCTGTTAGAAGTATAAATTTACTGTACATTTATCAAATAATTAGATTGAAGTCTATCATCTAAATACTCTTGAAAATGATCTTATATAAGAATAATTATGCGTACCATTTTAATTTGTTTTTTAATCTTGTGACTTATACTAAATGGCGGCACCGGTATCGATTTGATCGGAATATGAGCAAATATGATAGACAAAAGAAAGATCTGATTTTTTTGCGTACTAATAATATTTCTTGTCTTTTGTGTCAAGCGTGCAAAACAGATACAACAACGAATATGGTTCGTACTTCCTATCTTTTTTTCCTACTGTGATCAGAAAACTAAAAGAATGTATTTAGCGTTGTCAACTTGACAGAAAGACTTTGAAAAAAGAATAACTGTACTTGACCAAGTATAAAAGCTACTTTACACAAAAAACAAATCTCAAGAGCACTATTTACATCCGTACTTGATATTGTGTCAACATTGTTGAATCATTATTTTTCTCGCACTTTCTTATAGCTATTTGAAACGATTGGTTAAAAAACCAATATTATACACAAATAAAATACTAATGGACAAGCAAAATAGCTTACGGGTTGTTCCACTAACAGTTATTTATTCGAAATACATTCCTACTGTAGGTTAATAACATAAAACCTTT
>OENM01001523.1:1301-14515 GCA_900239745.1 Rotaria magnacalcarata | reverse complement strand
TATCTTACAGCTGCTACATCAACATCCATCAATGGCTTAATCGACGGTGATGCGAAAATTCATGGAAAAATATCATCCTAGTTTTCACTTGCTAACTAGAGTCTTGTAAAAATTGAAGACATCTACACTGAAATTTGGTTTGCGAACTCTTTTCAAGTATATATTAAAAAATTGCGATCATGTTTGTTCTTGAGAAACAAAAGATTTGATGTAAAAATCATAAAGCATTTAGAAGAACTGGATGATATTGCAATAGCACTGTACTATGAAAATATTTGAAATGATGAGCAGACGAAATCCGCGTTACTATCGAAATATACAGTAAGGAATGCAAATATCTTGGAGAAATACAGATAGTTTTTCATTCGTTTTATATATATATATATATATATTTGACTTGTTTTCGCTCCATGCAAAATTGAACAGTATATGCATGAAATAATCTTTCTCATATAACAAGTTTCTATTATGCTGCAATATTGTATAAACTCAGTGAAAGCAACTGTTGAAAGTGTTGCATATAATAATAAAGTGATTGATACTAATTCAACAGTAATTGATAGAGAGGCCTTGAACTAGCTGTGAGAAAGAGCCTTTAATGCAGGACTCAAATCAATTGTATTGGCTTGTCTGAAGAATTTTAGTATCACCAATTTTAAAAATACTGACTCTAAATATCATTGTTGAAGTCATACTTCATTCGGTATCTTACGTTCATACTTCAGAAACGTGAAACAAATGACTATATTCTAAGATAAACTAGATGTACAAACATTTGCAAAGTCCAAACTTCAATAGGAACTGTTGTTTCAAATACTGAATTTGAGTTCGAATGGAATGTATGTTCATGCTAATCAAAATTTTCCACACTACTCCACTACGTTCGCGTGAGTAATAAAATCACACAGACGATATTTTCATTCATCAAATGAAAGTATCAATCGCAATTGAACAAACAACCTGTCTTTTACACTTGCAAACACGCGTCTGTAAATGCATGACAACGTAGAGAGCAAATTCCGAAACATATTTTTACTTTCTTTGCTATTAAATTTGACTCGAATCATACATGTGTACGCGCTTGAATCTAATAGATATTAGATTTTTTAGAAAAAAATATCTACACATCTGAATTTGGTTTTTTAATTTAACAAGAAAAAATTTAGCTAATGCATAGAAATGTCTATGATAATGATGGTGAAATTGTGGTCCATAAAATGTCCACACCACTAGCACCCAAATTTAGTGACCTACAAAAAAAAACACAAGGAAAGCTAATCAATAAAACGCGTTTCTTTCTTTTATAACTAACCCGATATGTCCATTTCGAGTCGAATTGACACATTCAACGAATAGAAGAAGACAATCAAGTAGATTGTGATCACCCTAACAATAAAATAATATGAAATTCTATCTTATACATAAATAGAATTTACTTACAGCTGGTACATCATGAATTTCACCATTGGACAAAACTTTATACACAGGTGGTTTATCTTGATAGACAAATAGAGCGGTTGGATATCGAGCTATATCTAAATATAATGCAAAATATCTCATTTCGAACTTCTATTCGAATGTAAATAAAATATCTACTTGTTAGTTGTGCTTGACGTACAACATAATTACCACAAAATACTTTTCCATCTAAGAATCGTGGATCTGGTGTAAGACGTCGATCAAAATAAATACAAAATAAATTAAATACAAGTTCAGCATCCGTAATAACACCGGCTTTCCAATTGAACTCCGCCATATATGTACGCGCTAGAACTAGGGGACGAAGATTTGTTTTGATGAATACAAATAAATAATATCGAAAAAAAATGTTTCACATACTTTGTATTCGAGATAGTATATATTCTTGATTTGAATGAATTTCAAAATTAGGTAATATTTCATTCAATTGAGAAACTAATGTCGAATTTGTACATGAACGAATAAATGATTTTATTTCATTTGGTGTTGTTTCTATAAAAAAAAATTAACAAAAAAAAGAGGTTATTTCAATGTTAAGCACTACACACCGTCCTCAGGATTTAATCTCGAACCACAAACAATCAAAGTATAGGATGATTTCGGGAGATTCTCACCAGATAAGTGCTAAAAATAGTTCATTCAAGAAGTCGAAAGTTTTTACCCGCTTTCCATATTTGATTTATAATCGAAGAAAAAGGCTCACAATGGCACTATATATCGGAAAATCAAATGCCTCAATGGATTCATGCGCATCTTAATATTATAGTCAATCAAATTCGAACTCAAAAATTAAACTTCCAAATACTGTTCGGTCACGTGTCTTTCAAAATTTGAAAAGAGCTATTGAGTTTAATTAACGCTTGTTCTCGAATTCGTGAAGAGAACAGTTGAACAAAAACAAACAGATAATTTTGAAACCACAAATGGTAGAGAAAAGTATGTTGAATAAAAAAAGGAATTTCTCTACTGACGTAGCTCACCTCAAAATGCTCTCATTTACATTTATCTTTATATTGATGAAGTAAAGTGAAATTTTTAACTTACTTCCAATTCCAATATCTGTATGACCAAGAGTAATTAATGATTGATTAACGCTTTCAATACCACGTGTTAATGGAATAAGAATTGTTTTCGTGAGCCACTAAATTTTTAAGAAATCATTTAGTTTCTGACGATTTCAATATTTCATCAACACTTACTTTGCGCATATTTTCGCGTAAAACAAACAATTGTGGTCCATCAATACGTACTTTACGCCATTTCTATATTTCATTACAAACCAAAAGATATATTCATTTTTTTTTGGTCTTTTCGCGTTAAAAGAGTAGAGCTACTACTTACAACTGTATTTTGAATGCCACCTGTTTGATTACTACCAGATCCAGCACTACTACTACTAACAATTCTTTTATAATCAGATTTTCGTGTATCATCATCAACTACTGTTGACCCATTTTGACTGGTTGCCGAACGAACATGTGCCATTTGATATGGACGAGAGCGAAGTTCGGCTACAGTATCATTCATAGCATTTGTTGAAATAATAGGACTTCGACAAAAAGCTTGCAAAAACAAATAGTGAACTATTAACATACTCACTATTTGATTTTAGTAAACTTACATTCGTTTAAACTTCGATTATGACTTGCATTTGATACATCTAATGCTTCACGCTCAAATTCATTCAAGTAGCGTGAACAATCACTTAAATTTGTCGACGGTGATTCTATTTATAAAAAGAAAAACCTTTCTATTACTTTTTGACTATATAAGTCATATTGTATCAAAAATGAGATAAACGTTTGAGCTCTTATATATCGAATATTAATACTGTCGTGTTCTATGAAATTCTATAGTGTATTTTTCATCAAATTTAACTGATATTTTAGATTTACACATGAAAAAAACAAATTTTATCGACTCATCTCTTAGTTTACATGTACTGAAGTTACAGTTCAAACAGTATCTTGCTCTTATTGATAGTCAAGTAGATATATGAAGCAACAAAAAGTAGTAATAACTTTAGTAAATGTAAACTGAATGAGGACATGTTGGTACATTTGATAAAATTTAATTTTCAAAATTCTTGCGATGATTAGCAATATCCTGTTTCCACTTATGATCACATATAAATATTATATCAAAAGCTCATTTTTTTTCTTACCTGGAGATGGTTGCCAATAGACACTATTTCTTAATGTTGCTAATGGATCTGGAGAAGCAATACTCGAATTCGTATAGTCATATATATCTCTCTAAATATAAACAAACAACTTGTTCTTGTCTTCATTCTCTTAAATTATTTATTTTAACCTGTTGATCAAATTTATTTGGTGAAGTTACATGACGAATATTTATTAACGATGCTATACGATCAGCAAGAGTTGCTGTTAGAACCCGTAATGGAAGTGTTGTACCAGTTGCTTTTTGTTTATTAAGAATCGATGTATACAATGATGGTGGTGAAATCCAACATAATAATCTATTGAAATATTTATGACGGTTGAAAGCAGCTTCAGCATCTTGAGGCGCATCACATATAATAAAACCTGATTCTATGAAAATAGCCATTTCGATTAAAATTTTACAAACAAAAAAAATTGAACCTCTTCTATTACCTGGTGATAATAAACCAAGTTGTTTCAATTCAATTTTCGTTAAAAATACATATCTAGCTAATGATATATGTATGTAATGGATGAATACACGAATTGTATAAACAAGACAAGTCACAACAATAAATCTTTCTATATGAAACAAACACTTCAATATACAAAAAAGATCTGCTTTTCATTCTTACTAGCATTCCATATTTTGTCATTCAAATGCAAAAAACTGTCTGGACTAAAATTAATTAAAAAATAACATTCTACATATGTTTCTTCATGATTAAAATAAAAGCATACACAATTATTTGAACTAGGCATAGAAAAATTACACTAAATAATATTCGCTTTTGCGTTGATTGTCTATCTCGATTGCTGGATTGACGCTGTGATGTTTGACTGAGTAGAAATTTTAGACGATCTGTCGTAATTCCTGATGCATCCCGCACAAAACTACCGTTCGGCGATATATTCAGCATGTTTGAAGTAATTGAAAAACTTTTTTTTTGTAAAATGAATCTATAACAGACAGACAAAATAAGTTTCTTTCAAAAAAACGATTCGACCAATAGAATGTGAACTAAAAGATGGCAGTAAATATTTTTTATTATTTGAATAAAATAAATACAGATTAAGAATCAATTTTATATTTTATTATTTAAATTTAGTTTTTTCAAGAAAAAAAATATTCAAGTCACTACATGAAATCAAATAACCAATATATAGAAACAGATGACTCACAGTAAAATAAATTTTGTTTATTTCTTGTCTACATTGAATTTGTTTATCATAAACATTGAAATTTGTCCGCATGTTCTAATTGATCTTAGTTTACAAATGAATTTTTTATAATATCTTTCTAGATTTTTCGAGTGTAAAAATCATGTCGAAAGTACAAAAACAACGTGTGCAAACATTTGGCCGAAAGAAAACAGCTACAGCCGTTGCTGTTTGTCAACAAGGTATAAATAATCTTCTTGTTTCTTCTTGTTATTCAATCTAATTTTGGTAATCTAAAATTGAAGGTCACGGTTCAATCCGTGTCAATGGTCGACCACTACATCTTGTCGAACCACAAGCACTTCGTTTCAAACTTGAAGAACCAATTCATCTTCTTGGTCGCGACAAATTTGCAAATGTTGATGTTCGTATCCGAGTAAAAGGGGGTGGTCGCATTGCGCAAATTTATGCTATACGACAAGCATTAGCGAAATCACTTGTTGCTTATACTCAAAAATTTGTTGATGAAGCAACAAAAAAACAATTTCGAGATATACTCGTACAATATGATCGTTCATTGCTTGTTTCTGATCCACGACGATGTGAACCGAAGAAATTTGGCGGTCCAGGTGCACGTGCCAAATATCAAAAATCGTACCGTTAAACCTTTGAGATTACTTGTTTTTCTGTTGTACGCTTTTCTGTTTTTGAAATTGAGCGCACGTGAAAAAAAAGAAAATATCATAAGAAAATACTAATGAACGACGAATAAAAACAACACAATCCATCGGTCATATATGAATTGTTTTACTTTTTTTCTAAATTAACCTAAGAATTTGCTACTTACTGATAAATAATACGTATGATCCAAAAAAGAAAGACCACACAGAAAAAATTGAATATTACACTTTCCATCTAAAAAGACTATGATACAATTGAGTCACGATTTTACATAGGATTAATTTCTGTGGTTTTAATTAGCACAAGAAATGCTCGCTATTGATTTAGTATGTTGGATTTTGATCGTACTATTTGCATTATGTCTAATAAAGTATTCTATTCAACATTAGCAGTATACTATAAAGCATTCAGTATTTCATTTAGATAATCATATGGGTAAAAACATAAATGCCTCCTGTAATATTTTGGTAACTATCGTTTGAATCCTCGATGTTCCAATTCTATTGATAAGGCGATAAGCTACTGAGGTGGCAAAAGAAAAATAATTCCCTACCGATTTTTAGTCATTTCACAGAATTGTAAGTCTAGTGTAGAATAAGTAGAAAAAAAGAGATTCACGATATATTTAGTTGAAACAATTGATTCTTCATTCCTTTTTTTTTTAATCATCAAAACTTTATTTCATATTGTACAGGGTTGGAAAAAATGTTTTGATAGCGGAGTGCTGCCATATTTTCAAATAGNTCGCTGATCATTTTGGTTAAAAAACGTTTCTAGTTTGATCAATTAATAATGATGCTAGGGCCGAAATACTGACAACCTCAAGCTGTTGTGACTGATAGATCTAATATGCTCATGAGTATTTTGACCCTAGCATCATTATTAATTGATCAAACTAGAAACGTTTTTTAACCAAAATGATCAGCGAAGAGAGCTCTATAAAGTTTGAAAGACGAGCAAACCTGATGTTTCCAGTGGTTGACTACCCGTGGAAATGCCTAATTATGCATTGAAAAATTGAAAGTTCTCGTAATTCTATATCCTACTCTCGTATTATCAACGATTAACTATACTCCGAAATCCCATTTTTCACGAGCTTTCATTTGGTATAAAACGCATCATATCTTCTATTGGAAATTATAGTGGTACCCCCCTATCGAAACATTTTTTCCAACCCTGTATAGAAGATTTAAGACTCATTCTTCTTGATAATGCAGCATTTTGTTTTCAGGAGAACCCTTTTGGAAGAGGAAGTTTTTCTAGAAGTGTAGTTACAAGTATAGTCATGCTTATGAGAAAAGACTATCGTCATTTGATGGTTGTATTACATATTATTCTATACATGAAAGTACGAGTAAAATAATTTTTCAAATTAAGAGATTTTGTCTTGAGTATTAATTCAAATATTTCTTTTACCGATGCTTTTTTTCATTTACGGTGAAAAAGATAAAATAATCAATGATTGGATCATTTATTTGATTAATTTCTCTATTCCTGAGTATCCACTAGCGTGAATATCAAAGACCATGAAGCGTGACTAACTCTATATTGGTTATTGCGAATTCAATAGATTATCGTCAACCAAAAGCAGTATTATTTCCGTTTGATACCAATATATATGTGTTCCAACAAGTTGCCTAATCGCTTTACACACAAACCATACTAAACGGCTGAACTAAACGAATGTTTTTTTATTTAAGCATATTGTTTCGTATATTTCTATCTTTCATAGGTATGTCAACGTGATCAATATTATATTTGTGTGACTCTTTTTATTAGCGAAGTTTGATTTTATTATATTTAGACTCATAATAAAACTTCGTATAGGCGAGACTGTTAGTCAAATTAATAGTTCTAAATTAAAATTGTTTACGACTTAACCCATGGGTTGATCTGAAAATAGAAATATTCATGTTCTCATATAAAAATCATTTCAGAGGGAATCTTTCATGACAGATATTCTTCAAATAGCATTTATTTATTCTACCATTTTTAACCAGAATGAACGATATCTAACAAATTGCTTTTTCTTCTTAGCCTCACTTTCGTTTCCTGTTACTTGCATCCAATAAACTACCGCACGTTACTATCTCGTTTAAGTTTCTGTTGTTATTTAATCATAAATATTCGCTTCGGTCATTTTAAATTAGAATCTGACGTCATCGAATCTTATAGACTTATTTGTCAACGGTTGGATACTACTGATAAACTTTAGGCGATCTCGTAGCGTCAAAGCATACATAAAGTCTTCGTTTACTCATGAGACATGTGCTATCAGCATCTAAAATCATTTGAATTACATCTTCGTAAAAGAATTTCGATGAAAATTGTGAGAATAGTGAGGTAATCCTTGATAGTTCATTATCAATAATCACAATTAAAAAATATAATAAACAAAATTCATTTGAAAATCTTTGCACTACAATATATTAATGAATGAATATGATTGGATAGAGTAATTTTCTTTTGTTTATGATAATAGTAAAAGATTTAATATTATATGGAATCTTGATTAAATGATCATTTGTGATCTTTCAAGCAAAATCATTTCTAGATATATTTTACGTTGACAATCTTTCATAAAAAAATGAATTGCTTAACAATACGATTATGAGAATAAATCATTCACATATATAGCCAATTGAATAGATAGGCCTAGTTTATGTAATTAAATATTATATTTTATTTTCTAGATGTCTACTTCAAAACGTTTTCGCCCATCAGTGGAATCTATTTGTTCTCATATTTATTGTATTGAACCGATTTGTAGTGTTGTGTGTGCTCATTGTCCATTAACATTTTGTTTACGACATCTTGTTGAGCATCAAATTGGTATTGATAATGAACATAAATCTTTAGTATCTACTATTGAAGATTATCGAACACGTTTGAAAGCCGTTCAATTTGAAGATAATTGCTGTGAATTATTTCAGCAATTAAATCAATGGCAAAAAACAATGATTGAAAATGTTACAACAATGAAAGAAGATATCTATTCAGCTTATGAATATTATGAATCGGAATTCAAAAGCATAAAAGAAAATTGTTTAAATAATGATATAAACGAAGAAATAAATTTAAAGGTGGTTAGATCAATAAATTATTTACTTGATTGAAGTATATCGAATATTTTTTACAGGTTTTCAAAAATTTTAAACAATCATTAAAATTACTCGAATCTTCGCATCTCGAATTAAATATTTCAAAACTAAATTCAACTTTTCATCTTATTAAACCCAATTTTAATTTATTGAATTTTAATTCTCAAATTAATACATCACCTGATCTAGATACATTTTTATCATCATCTAAAATAGTTTTTACTATTGATTATGATCCAATGGATACAACACTATTTACTACTTCTTTACAGTATCTAATTATTTATAAATCATCTCGTTCAATATTTCAATTATTTGATAATAGAGGTCAACACGTCGCAGATATCAACTATGATCATATCACTTATGATGATCTGAATCAATTGACATGGTCATCGTATGCGAATGGTTTTCTTCTTGCTACTTCGAAACAATTACTCAAACTTAATTGCACAACAAAACGTATTACCCGTTATACAGATATTGGTTTTGACTTTTTCAAAGACATGTGCGCTAGTGGTGAATCGATTGTTCTTATTCATAATCTTGGCACATCATTAGGTGATGTTATTGAACATTATTCAAATAGTAAAATGTTACAACGTTGCTGGAAATCTGATTTATATCCAGACGAACATCATATGAAAGAAACCATGGAGATATTTCGTATTCAAATAAGTGATCATCTAGTTGCCATTGATACTTTATTTACAGATAAGATTCTTGTTTGTGATATTTTACGTGCGATGAAATGTCTCTTTCGAATAGATATAAAACAATATCCCAGGTCGAACATTCCGGTCCCCGGATCCCGTAGGATACTCCAGGGAATACACGGGAAAGTCGCCATATCCTGCAGGAAAACACGGGAAATCGCTGGAACATGGATCGCAGTATTCCGGTCAAAAATACGGCCGGACTTTTCCTGCCAAGTTCCGGTGCTTTCCGCCAGGAATTGATCGGAGATCACCGGAAAAATTTCCAACCGGAATACTGCTTCCAGAAAATCAACGGAACTACTCGGAACCGGCCGTTTCCAGGCTGGACTGTTCGACCTGGGATGGTATACTATCGATATCACCAGTCTATGTGTTAGGCTCTAATATGTATAGAACGAAAGAGACAAGCAGTGTCACTGATGTTATGTGACAGAACGATGAAAAAGATGACCTTCATGGGAATCGAACCCATACCTTCCGCTATCCGGGCAGATGTACTACCGTTATACTAGAAAGCGCATCTAAATCATCGTCTAGCGTTAGTGTGATCCAACATTAACGCTAACACTATGGTATGATACAATATTTTTAAATGTTTTTTTTAAACTTAACTCATTGTATAGATTCTCAACAATGGTGTCTAATTGTAGTCGATCAACCAGGTGGAAATCTACAATGACGAATGTTTGTTATCAATGCTCAAGAAAATTATGATCAACGACGAATGCGAGAATTAAGATGTGATGGATTTTTAGCAGAAAATATTTGCTTTTTTGGATCGAACCATTTTATGATAACACGTACAGAAAATAAAGACGACGAAGAAATCTTTTTATTTAAATGTCGAAAAATGAATAACATTTCTTAGGCTATTATTTTTATACCTTACAGATTTTCAAAAAATAAAATCATATGTTGCGACTACTTTTAATTTCAAAGAGAACATTATGTTTTACATCCAGTCCATCGAAGAAAAAATAATAGATTAAATAGCCGTTTGGTGGCATTCAGCAGAAGTCATGTTTGCCATGCGTAACATTTTTTCTGGTTCATGTAAAATATTGAAAAAAAAGAACATCAAGTGATTTGGATGGAACAAAATACATTCGGATTTTTCAAATTCGTTCATTATGAAGGTTCCTACTGAAACTAAGTAAATATTTTTAATAAAAATGGAGTCAGCTATTTTTTGCAATAGTTTTTTTTCGATATACACTGAAATATTGATAAATTTTCTTATAAAGCTAAGTAACAGTCATTTCACCCGATAGGGTGATCGAACTGTTCATTAGGAAAGTTGTCATTAGTTAATTGTATTTTTATTGTTAAATTTAACCATGAAATGAAAATCTGCTTCATGCCTTTTTGAAGTTTGATGCAATAAAATATAATATCAGAGGCATAAAAATCAGTTTAAATCGAAAAAAACATGACTTCGAATGATAATAAAAACATTTGCATGAAGAACGTCGAAAATGAGAGTGTCATAAACATACTTCCTCATAAGTGATTTCAACTGAGCAGGTTTCAAATTGAAAGATTAAAAGAAAAACAGTTGATTTTTGGAGCAGAATGGAAATCTGACGTTATACATCAAATATTTTTTTCGTCAAGTATTTGCTTTAATAATAGATGCGTGAATAGACTACCTAATTTTCATTTGTGAAAAAGATTATTTGTTTAAATAAAGACAGAAATAAGCTTCTACGCAATTTTAATTTTTTAAAATTAGTAACTAATTCAACATTCAAGTTATGAACATCAATTTTCATTGGCAAAATTGTAACGAAATATTTTGTGAGTTATTATTATACTTTGGTTCTGGGTGAATTGATAAATCAAAATATAACGTTACGGGTTTTGATGATGTTTATTTTAATAACAATATAAGCACACACAGATAATAACAAGTTGACATAAAATTGATAAATAATTACAATGCGCACAATAATAATAAATGTTGAACGATAACCGTTTCACGATTCTAAATTGTGACTTCTACTTAATATTTCTAGCTAAGTAACTCTTTTCCTTAAACTATCTATATTACTCCTTCTCAATACTACCCCATAATTATCTATCTTGCTCTACTCCAAGCACTCCTCTTCTTCTACTATATCACCGTTCTTTTATGCTCTCGCTCTTCTCTCTTTCTCTATTTTCTTCTATATTTCTATTCATTCCTATAAAAGGAAATTATGAACTAAATACAGAATAACTTAGACCATTTCGATTATTTCATTGATTGACATAAACTCTTGAGCCTATATTTATCATACTTGACCTGATGACATGCAGATAATATCAAGAGGATATTCTTTCTTATCATGACCTAACATTGCACTAATGCTTTTACGAACGCCGTAATATCTAATCGTTCTTGTCGACTACTCTAATTATCCGTATAAAGAATAAGAAGAAATTCCATAATGGGGAAACGTAGATATCTGAATCAAGAGGGGTGTATCGTTCATAAAAAGGTACACATGATTTTCTGAATATCTGAGAATATAGATTATTGGCACAAAAATATATTTTATCAGAGACAATTTGATTGACATTATAAAACTTATGTCAATCAAAGACAACAAAAAAATAATAAGAAAAAGACAACATGGTTAATGTCTACGATTCTTTTGAATTGGATTTAAATATTCATCAATTTCTAACACTAATGGATGCGTTGATGGAAAATTATGAGCATAGATTTCTGCAGCTTTTGAATAGTTTTCTTGAGCTTCTCTATATTTGAATTGCTTTTCATTCGCTTTACCCAAATTGTGATAACTTACACCTATATCAGGATGATGAAGATGTGGGTGCGGGTGTTGGCAGAAAATAGTCGTCATCCACCATAGGCGGCGGAACGTTTTGAATTTAGGGGAGGATCAAATTTTTTCAACGAATGATAAAAAGGCGACATTTGGAGAGAAGATAGACCTTTAAAATTCGTTGTCACAACTTTGATTGAAAAAAGTTTTCCGTATTGATCCATTTATATGGCTGCAGAACAATTGAAAATTCTGTACCTAGTCAAGACTTACTTAACGCATCCCCAGAGTCCCCACCAATTTTGAATTTTTTAGAAGGGCCTGTCATGAGTTCCCGAGGAGTTAAGAAAAATCTGAAAAATTTCTATCGAGAATATCAAAAATCTACGAATAAATCCGAAAGTGTCTTCGAAAATTTGTAAAAGATTTCTAAAAACTGAGTGGAGAGTGTCTTAGAAATTCCAATAAACTCTCTGTTCACTTCTCGAGATTTCTATGGCACTTTCCAGTCATTTTTTAGAAATCCCTTACGAATTTTCGAAGATACTTTCGCATTTTTACGTAGGTTTTTGATAGTCTCGATAGAAGGTTTCAAAATTTTCTTAACTCGTCGAGGACTCATGACAGGGACTGCCTGGGGATTCATTAGGTGATTCTCGACTAGGGACTATACTATCAAAATTTTGATTTCCTTATCAACATAAGCATAAAAAAATCTTAAACTTTGACTAAAGCAAACATATCATACCCATGTAATAAAAACCGCATGAAAATCGGCGCTTAACCGCGGTTTTACCGGTCCGGTTACCGGCTCCCATTACCGCAGAACGGATAAATACCGCNTTTTCTCTAGTTTTTTGCAATACACTCAGAACAGACGCTCTTCATGTCTACCCAGGAGAGTCATTCCGAGACTAGGATCCTATCGGATTCCGACAAGGGTCAGACCGTGAATATACCAAATATCCATGGATTCCAATAAAACCAACGAAATCCTATAGGATTCCGGGATCAGGACCTACAGTCGAATCCTTGGTGTAGGATCCAGTGTTGGAAATTAACGGAATCTGACATGAACGTATGACCCTAGTGTTCTTATGAGAAAATATGCATATTCACCCCTAATTAAGAAAATGT
>OENM01001522.1:0-32538 GCA_900239745.1 Rotaria magnacalcarata | reverse complement strand
GTGCAGCGGATGTATTTTATTTTGTTTATCAGGACACCAGAGGTATATGTCTAACATTGCTTATAAAGAATTTCCAAAAGGTCAGGTGTCCTTGGTGTCCTCTGTCTCCTAAGAGAATTACCAATGGAATTCATTATTGAAAGTTGCAGAACAAGAGCGAGGGAGGCCCGAAGGGCCATCCCGAGCGAACAGCGGTCAAAGAAAAACTCCGTATCAATAGGCAACGAAAAAATTGAATAGAAAAAGAAGAAATTTTCATTATTAACCATAAAAGACTTCTTTTTTTTTCAATGTACTCACTTGACCTTTGTCAGTTTAAGGTTTTTCAGGGGTTTCTATGTGCCATCGGATAGAGCATGAAAAGTTGGTGGAACGAATTGGGAAATGTTTGGAAAACCCCTTCCGTCTAGGAGATATGAGGGGTTTTCTTTCAGGATTTTACGGTGAGTCATGGTAGTTGGCACGTGTTCGAAGAAAATGTTTTTTGTGAATTTTTTCTATCGATTTCCGGACTCATTGAGGTTGGTTGAGTGGTTCTATATGGGTGAAAAAATGGGTGGTTAGCTGAGTTGGTGGGTCACGTGTCGGGAGCCGCTGTTCGCTGCACGGAGATACGCTTTTTGAATGAAACGCTTACGCTTGTGTTTTCCGGTTTCTTCGTGAATTTTTCAGTGTCGTGTTCGTCTTCTTGATTTGACAGAACTCGATATATTGTTTGAATTGAATAGAAGCTCCCGATTTCGAATGGGCCGGACCAGTAAACGATCTACTTGCTCACGTTGGTATCAACATTTAAGAAGCATGTATGGTGTAGGTCAGTTGACTAAGATTTTTGTTTCACGATTACTGCTCGGCGATACAATTGATGTAGACTCTACTGATTTTGGTAACTGACAACTCGTCGAAACCTTCATGAATGTCACTATGAATGTATTTTTTTGCACGGTGACATATTCACTGATGAGGGAGTGAACAGAGTGGGATGAACTATAGAAGCGATCAATCTTTATTCACCCGATCAAAGGTCACTGTCTCATCTGTTCTATTCATTTAACTTATCTATTCAAGGAATCTGTTCAATGGAGGATCATCACGTGATTGATCGAATGACAATAATGGATTTTTGTCATTCAAGGGTCATCAGTGATCAATATCATATCATCAATCATTCAATGGATGTCTTCAAAAGAAAAACAAAAGAGATAAACTAGATGTTAAAGCGATGGTCAATACAATAGAATGAACAATAGTACATCATTAATCAAAATTGTCTGTTCTAATCCAATTGAAATGAACCTATTTATTGTTATCAAAAATCGATCGGCCAAAAGTTTAATGAACCATGAAGCATTTTTTTTAGAGAAAATTTTCTCTCTTCATCACTCTCAATTCCTATTTTTCGATTGGATGGTGGTGTTTCGACCAATGGTCGCAGAGAGTTTTTTTTTTTGTATCTCTTTCATCTCTCTCTATCTATCTCAGTTCAACAGTATAAAAGGTCGATACTCTCCAGCAAAATTTATCATTCTCATTAACGTTTCTTGTGACAACAATTGGGTATGTACTGGTTTTTTTAATATATCTAGACATCGGAATTAACGATGTAAGTTTTGTTTTTTTATACTATCGTTTTATGTATTCGAATAGATACAATTTTTGTTTCATTTCCATTTCACCGATTAATACAATTTGCAAAAAAAATAAAGCATATTTCGATGTCATCATTCATCCATAGACAAAAGGGTTCAGAGAACAAGGAGCGAGATAATGGGGTACCTGTCTCAACAACAGCATCAACACGTCCAACATCATTATCCTTGACAGTAATATCCTTTAAATGATGTTTGAAGGCTAGTTTGAATCGAATGTATTTCTATATTTTCTGTCTCCTAGGCTGCAACAAATGCATCGATGGCTTCAAGATATTTGAATATTGATATGATTTCAATCAGTCCATCACCGATCGATCCACGGCCTCGTCTATTTCAAGGAGGTAGTAGAATCGATGCCGCTACGTTTACTCGTATTGAAGCTGACGTGACGAAAAAATTGGATATCATAACAAAAGGAGACAAAAAGGTAATCAATGAAGACGATACTGATGATACTGACGATGAGGATGAGGACAAGGACGACGACGAAGATGAGGATAGATCCTTGAATAAAGAGGTATTCAATGATCTACATGAACGAGAAATGCAACGTCTTTCTCAAATTATTCAAGCTACTCAACCTGCAGAGGATGATGATGCAGCTCATTTAGTTCATATTATCATGAATGAATCCAATGTTCAATTGCAAACATCTTCTTCCATTGACACTTCAACAACAACAACAACAACACCGCATCCTTATCCACCGATCAATCAAACGGGTACCATTACTGATCATGACCGTCCCTATGCGGATTATGGACATCTTAAACGACAAATCATTGCACAAGAATGTCAATTTGATCTTCAACAATCACCAACAAATCAACAGATACCCCCTCGATTAAATGCAAAATCCTTTGCTATTACATCGATGACGAATGTATCAAAAGAGATCGTAATGAACAAATTGAAAGATGAATTTGATATTAAAAATATTCAATATATATGTATTGCTGAGGAGACAAGTGAATTAAATCATCAACAACATTTACATATACAAATTATATTCAAAGAAAAAATTGATAGAAGAAAACCATTTCTTGATGAAATAACGAAAACACATTGTAATTATCAAGTCACGAACAATGATTGTGCCTGGAATGAATATATTAAGAAAGGTGGGAACTTTATTGAATTTAATGAGTTTAAATCAACTACCAAACGTGGACGAAAACAATGGCCACCACCATCATCATCATCATCATCATCAACGCCATTAACAGTAGTATCAGCAGCAGCAGCAGCAACACCAATCGCAGGAAGGCTACCTGTTGTTGCTGTTCCAGTGGGTCAACATCAACAATTAGTACCAAGAACGACAACAACAACAACAACAACAACAACGGTAAGAGCACAAGCAGAAGAAAGACGTAAACATCGTATAGAAGTATATACACAAGCCGTTGAATTAGCAAAAATCAATATTGATGATGCTATGGACTTGATCCGTCGAGAAATGATAGATAAATTTGTTGAACATTCTGCTTGGCTTTTAGCCACTTTCAACTATGTTCATTTACGTGCACAACGTGATGCAGATCGACGAGGTGATATCGACAAAGATTATATTTGGCCTGATTCATTTCCTGACTGTACACCACAACTTCGAGATGCTGTCAATCGATGGATTCGACATCATTTTTCTCGTGCAAAACGTGCAAAATGTCTCATCCTTATTGGACCTACTGGTACTGGTAAGACATCATTTGCACTCTCATTACCTGGTCGTACAAATTATTTTCAAGAGCGGTGGAATTTAGACCTATGGAATAATTGCGCTCGCTATTCTGTTTATGATGATATTCCATGGGACGAATTTGATACACTCAAATATCCCAATAAGAAAAATTTACTGACACAAAAATGTCAAGAAATCAATGTAACCACTAGATTTCTTTTTTTTTTCTTTATTCTTTACTCTTAGATATTTAAATTGTTTTGGCGTTGATTTAGGCGACTGACAAATATCGAGAAACAAAAGCAATTAAAGTTCAACAACCGGCCATCGTTCTTTTAAATCCAGAAGATGCAGGTTCATTACTTGAACCACCCACCAGTCGTCGTCAAGAGAAACTAGCTCAATATTGGAAAAAACGAGCATTCATCTATATCATGGGTAGGAACAGAATTATAGGATGATTTGAAAATCTATTTTAATAAAATACATATATATTCTAGGTCCAGATGAATACTTTTATAAGCGACAGCGATCAACAACAACAACACGACGAAATAAGGACAACAATACCAATACCGTTGCTGATAGTCAACAAGTATCATCAAATAGTAGCAGTGGCACTTCGAATTCATCGATGAATGCCAATGAACAACGTATGGGTCAACCAGATGAATTCGATCGAATGCGAGCACACTATCAACAAAGACACTAGCAAAAAGAAAAAGAAAACATTAAATGTAATTCTACACCATTGACTATGAAAATTGTTTTGTTTTTAACTCCGTCTGATTATTCTATTCTCAAAATAAACAACAGAGTATGATTGCATTCAACTGATTTATGAATTGTAAATCGATACTCTTTGACAACTCTCATTGTTGTTGTTCATGATGATAATGAACGATCGGTATCATAGTAGTTTCAAACATTCTATTCATCACCTATATAATTAGCTTCTAAATTTTGACATATCCATGACTACCTAAAGATAGACCCTTTAGCGCGAGGTCGAAACTATAGCCACAGTATTCTTTAAATATAATACACACCCACCCGCACCCTTATGAGTGCCATTTGAAATGGCTCGTTGTCGAGATGAAATATCGATATTATAGTAGCTTCCTAAACACCCGATCTATTATATTTCTAATATGACAAGAAAAACGACAAGAGAAAAAAAATAAATGTTCAAAGCATATCATTGTCAAGAGCATTAAGCTGATCTCGACGTACATTAGAAAAAGAATCTATTAGTTCGGCTAGTGTTGCATATGTGGACAAATTTATCCAATTGTCAGATGTAAGCGATTGATAGAAATCAATAAAATCATCACGATTCATATTAGTGATAAACTCGTCGCCCATCAGTAGCATTAAGATATCCACTTTATGATCATCGAGTACAAATGCAGATGAATTTGAACGAGACGACGACGGAGAGGATGCGAACGGATCTATAGGTGGCGATTCATCTGATAAATTGATGAGTTCATCCTTGCTCATATTATCAAGTACTACATTAAGACAAGAGAGAACAATTGAAATAGATGTTCTGAAACACTCGATAAACCTCAACTATTCTACTTACATTCCCTTTGACTGGTATCCAATGCAAGTAAATCTGACAAATCCATTATTTAATCTCGAGTTAAATGTATAGAAAAATTTGATAGTTGCAACTAACGTCCAATTGTTAAATGTATACAATAATGAAGCTCAATTTTAACCACTCGTACATATTCTTTTTTTTTCTTTCTTCTCTTCCTTTCTCACGCTCGCTCTCTTATTCTCTCTTCGTGTTCATTCTTTTTTTTTTGCAGACGTCTATCATTTGAACCCCCCNNCCCCCCCCCCCCCTGACCTATCTACCTACTTACCCATATCTGTAAATAGACTACATACGAGTCATCAATCATCTTGTCATTTTGAACAAACTAAAGGGTCATACGTGAGGTCAATTGGTGTTAATTGACTTAGTTGTACGATACTTTAATCTTAACAATTCAACAACAACACATTACTCTGAATTTGAATAAAGTTTGAATTTTTTAATTCAATCTAATAAAAAATAGAAATTCAATGGATAGTGATGAATATTTGGATTGGTTGATACATGGATATGATAAAAATGGAGTACCTTTACCATTCATGGGAATTAGATACTGGTGATTATTTTGACTTTTTTTTTTCTTTTGATTTAAATAAATTATTATTATTTTCTTCTTTTAGTACGGATGATGAAAATTGTAAATGTCGACAATGTAAGCAGAGTCGCCGAAATAAATGGCCTTATACTGAATCGTTGTCGGCAAATCTATTATATATATCAGGTTTTAAAATGCACGAAATTAACAATATTGAAATTAAAAAACTAGAAGATTGTCTTTTTAATGATTTTAATTATAATATTAATGGCTTTTTTACTTATGTCACTGATTTATGTACTTCATATGACGTATATGGTATACATATATTAAATTTATTTCGAAATGGATCATTTAATAAAAAACTTTATAACGGTGCAACTCCTGCTATTCTTGCTAAGTGTTATTCTAATCTAGAGAAAAGTCATCCTATTATGAATCATTACTATAGTATACGTTCAATTTTACAAAAAAAAACTTTTAACTAGCTTTATTTACAAATTTTTCTTTTGTCTTGGAAACCAATTAAAATAAATTTGTTATAATTTCGTTTTGTACACGATGCTTTTAATTCTAAGAAATATTTACATCTTTCTATAGAATAGAGTTTTTAACAATGGTTTAAGTTAAATATAACATCTATTCATGATTAAAATAAGACTTAAGAGCCCTTGCACGTAAGCAACGACCGATTCGTATAGAAACTGCTCAATCAATGTCGTCGTATTCGTTTCAGTCCAATATATGTGATAGAGACACGATTTCTAGGACTAGTGACGCAAGCCGTTTTGAAAGATATTATTCCGTTCTGAGATATTAAGATTTTTCGGAAGGCACTATCGTCAAAAATGTATAGTTTCATCAAAAATTTGCTGTTCTCATAATATAGCGAAGAAACATCCGTTCGACTTTAAACTTCTACTAGGAATACATCACAACTAGATGTATTCATCATAGAAAAGCGCCGTCAAAATATTGAACCATTGATGAACTAATCACTAGTACAAGGTACATGAAAAAAACGCATCATTTTCGGAGTTTTGTGCTTATATATATATCTCGTAAACCAATTGCAATATATATATATATATAGTTGAAATTTAGTATAAGGAAAGGAGTCATATAGCACTTACTGTAAAAAAATGATCAATTGTCTAAATCATACAAAAATTCTATATTAAATATCATTCAAACATATTTTTATGAAATTTACTTTCAAGTAAAACTCATGTTCAATTGCATGAGCCATTGAAGTAAATGTAAATAACAAAAAAAAAGAAAAAACATGCAATATGAAAAGAATTATATTAAATGGTGTGTATTAATCATAAGAGTCAATATAATTTTGATATATATATATATATATATATATATATATATATATCGTGTTTGATTTGAATTTGGTTTGCTTGATATTATACGATGTTATACAACGACGCTCATAATTCTTAAGATCGAACTATATCCCGTTTCAAGCACAACTAGAGTATCAGAGGCGACATCTAATTAAACCATTGGTCATTTTCAACAATGGCATTGTTTTAACAAAGGCAAATTACGTATATAAAAGAAGATGTATTGCTGCTTTAGATATCATTCATCTACAAATGCAGTGACTCTTACATTATCATACATTCGAAAACGACACATTATTGAATAAATATATATAAATAGTTGAAATTCAAAGCATCACACGACGCGTTTCGATCAGAGTTTAATCTGATCTTCATCAGGTATGTTTAGAATTTCATAATTACATACAAACATTTTGAACTCTTTTTCTTTTGTACACCAATGAATTTAATATCAATCGCTCATATTTATGATGTTAAGAAAGACAAACAAAATCTTAAAAACAAAACAACAAGTTGAATTCACATGAAATTATTTTTTTCCTTCATTCATAGTTTGTATTGGATTCATTTCTCGTTCTATGAGAATATCATTTATTCCCACCATCTTACATCATCCAATTCTAATAACATCAATGACGACGACGACGACGACGACAACGACGATAAAGGACCTTGAACATTGTCACTATCAGTATAGCTTTCATCACTACTCTCTTCCAAAGTATCATCATCATCATCATCATCATCATCATTATTATCATTATTATTAATATTTGAAGAATTTAGATGATCTTCCTAAAAATGGAAATAATATTCTTCTTCACATTTCCTCTCAAACAAAACAACAAAAATCAAACACATACAATGCACCGAAAGGTAACATCTAATTGTAGTGGACCACATATCGGTATAATTATATCAGGAAATAATGCCGGCCAGTGTACTTCAAAATCACCATCCAAATTTCCTTCTCGTTCTATGAATGACATTACAAGAAATCAAATGGCATATTGAATAGACTCTCTTACCTAGACCGAGCGTATTTGTTACTCGATATACGACATCTGAACCAAAAAATCCAATCAACACCAACGGAGAAACATCTCCGTGGCCATCATCAAGATAATCCATGATTCTTGGCCGTACAATTCGACGAATATTATTCTCATTGTTATTGTTGAATGTTTCAACACAGGAAACTAAAGAATCATGATTTATGTAGAATGCAGCCATGATTCAAAGTCCTTTTTTATTTATTTGATCTACAATAAAATAAAATAAATCATCGGACATAATTGAGACAAGAAAACATCACTGATTATACTGAGAATTTCAAGATTCCTACACAACTTAATACACACCTTCAAGAATTGTTGAACTGTTGTCCTTCACAAAACTACTCAACACATAAATGAGTACACAATAAAAAGAACAATGTACACATGAAAGGTGACAAGTGATCTTATCTTTATTTTACGTCTGAACATCGGCGCTATTGTTTTTCGAATGATCGATCACGTGTCCAATCATAATTACATGTGTTCAATATGGACATACCTAATTTATAAGCGAGACTGATGACTTTCAAAGATCTACATACAACTTTCGATAATCTAATCAGATTTGAATCTGATCTTGACCCATTGATCATTGTCTAGTATTCTTTATTTCGAGACTTGAATTCAAGTTTGATTGATAATAATAATCGGAGTCATCAAAATGGTGAGAGATCAGAAAAAAAGATTCTCTCTCTCTCTCTCTCTCTCTCTCATGAACAGTACTATAAAAGCTCGAGAACCTCCAGCAAATTTTATCATTCGTATTACATTAACATTTGTTCTTGTTGTTCGTCGTATTAAAACGATTCATTCAGTATGTATTATTCTAAAACTTTTTTTCATTGCTGTTTCCTTATAATCGTGGCCTGTGAATATGTTCATGGTATGAATATAATTCAATTTCGTCGACTGGAATTACCTGTGGTTAGTAGATTCGTCAATGATCAATTACACCCACGATACCGACGATTCCTAATCAGTATTAGTTCCGATCAAATACATAATGGTCACACTGCATCTCATAACAGTCCAATCGCCATTAATAGTGTTCCTCTTTCTGACTCGGCTTCAATCTTTTCACCAGAATATTGGGTAAAATTTGTCCGTGGCCAAACAAGTCGTATTATTCAAGGTGCTACCGATTCAATATTGACACCAGTTCACTGGTTGTTACATTTGCACCGATTTTGGCAAGTTTTCTAATAATCATATATTCACTAGTTTTATTAATTATTATGCCTAGATATCTGAGAAAAAAAAATGTTCTCTTCGGATAGATCAGTGTTTTGTGTCTCTATTTCTATGATGATCGAATAAATATATTCCTAGTTAGATCGTCCGTTTTTTTATTTTATTTTTATTTTATTTTCGTAGGCCATTTTATCTCATATGTATCATAGTTATATTGAGCTTGTTGGCATATCTTTATTGTTCATGTCAAAGTCGCATAGCAAATTTATTCATAAAATAGCATTTTGATCTTTAACAACGATGGAATCTATTAGAACAATTGCAAAATCGTCCATTGATCTCAAATTCATTTTAATAGACATTTTGTTTTGAATTCACATTAATCTCTTTTTATTTTTATTATTATTCAATTCAATTTAATTTTGTCTTAAGGTTTTGCTTTGAATGACTTTTACCTTAAATTTCATTTTCAGATATAATATTATTATATTACTTTTTATTTCTCTTCAATTTAACTGTCTGATAATAATTATTGACATCGTGGAAAACAATCACATTCGTACATATATAAAAGTAAGATTGAACAAATTGTAAGAGAAAAAAAAACTTCTAATTAATTTTCTATCTTTTTCATTTATGTAAATATCCAACACAACCCTAGAAAAATTCACATGTTTTCTTTCTCTATTATTATAGATAGAACAAATAATTTCGATATCATGAGTTTTTTCCCATTGCGAACAACAACACATTCAACTAGTCAATTAAGTATTGATCAACCAGGAATTTATCATACATCTTCAACCACATCCTATGTCACCACTACGACTATTACTACTAATACTTTGAAAAAGCATGTATTGGATTGGTTAAATGCGCATATTTTTAATCATACGCCAATAATCATTAGCAATGATTCTGTCGTTCATGATTCTGCCAATCGTGATTCTAATTATACAAACATCTTTACCGATGTGTCAATTAGTTCTCTTCTTCTGATGATTATTCTCTTGTCAGTTGCATTAGTCATTGTGTTAGCCAGTATTATCATTATTTTGATCAAAATGAAAATATATTATCGTATGCATTTATTATTTCAAGGTCAGTTCATTTTCTTATTGAATACTCAGCAAATACTAAAACTGTTTTTGTTGAAAAATTTGATGTATATTTTCTAGGACGTTATTGCAAATTTAAAAAACTTGATGACTATGTCAATAATATAAACACAGAAGACAATGATACGAAGAAAAATTTAATTAACAAAAACAATAATGTATGTCACTAAACATGTTACAATTATTTTTTTTATTAATTATCTTTTTTTGTTTTTTTATAATATTTAGACGATGAATCCATCTGATCATTTAATCATATCAATGTATCATAATGACATTCGACCAATGAATATACTTTCTACTTTCAATACTTTACAATTTCCACGACCATCTTCCTATGTTTACAAACATGTGAATGATATATAATCGGTAGAGTGAGTTAAATGAATTTCTTATTATTATTATTCGTACATTATCAATATACTATTGTGAATTTCTTTTTTTTTTTTTTCTAGTTTAACTCATTGATATCGTCTATTCATTTTACTATTGTGCTTTGTGACAAGTCAGTTTTATACTCATTTTGTTTTTGAATTTTTTTCAGATTTTCTATTCTCGAATATGGCACCATTCAATGATTTTATGTCACAAAAGGATATGATCATTCCAGTTTATTTCGTCTACCAAAATGATAGTCACTTATATGTTAGACATATATCAAATAAGACTCAACCAACATTCTTCGACAAAGTCAATCAATTTAATGATGAACAATACATTAACGAGCACGAAATCGAGCCGATCTTAGTAAACTGTGCTGTGGCTCCATTAGCTAAGGAATGTCTTAATCTTAATACAACAAGTCATCCTTTACAAAATTTAACTTCTTCATTTCTTACTTTTCTCACACAACAATATCAACGAGGGATCATTAGTATTGTTTTGATATTCCTCTTATTTGCATTAACAATCTTCTTTACAAGAAAAATGTTACTACTTGTCATACGACAATATACGAAAGGTAGATCATCATTTCATGGTACGTGTCACTTATTTCTTATTTTTTTTTTCTTGAATATTTATCATAGAGAATATATAAGTCTAGATAATGCAATAGAACTTCAACAGATAAGTGTTAATGATATGAAATCATCAGATGTATCAGTAAATACAACAACTGAAAAATTACTGATTGACAAGAACCAAAATAAAAGAGTAAATCAATACGGCATGTATCGTACTAATAAAACTCTATTGATATTCTAGATTATTCATTCAAATGTTTATGATACTCTTCCATGCAATACCATCAAATGTTCACATAGTGTTTCTCTAGAAAAAACTGAATTATAATATGTATTCAATTTTCTATTTGTCTTCATTTTTTTTCTTCCATCATATCAATTTAATGTCAAAAATATTTAAATTTCTTTTGACTATATAGCCTCATCTATCTAGTGTTCTATTTCAGATTTTTTTATAATGAACATACAAAAAAAAAACCATGATGAATTTAAATGATAGTAATGAAGCAATCTACAAACAATGTAAGACAACAAAATAATGTTGCTGACGTAAGAAAAAATATTCTCGTTCTTGTCTAACTCGTTCATTGATATATATATATATATATATATATATATANAGAGAGAGAGAGAGAGAGAGAGAGGGAAAATCGTTCAATTGTCAATGTTGTTTCTCTCGAAAACTAATGTTAAAACGATGTCGTTTATTACTAACAATAATCATAATAAAAAAAAAACACACACACAGACATTCTTCTTGTTCTAGATATTATAGGAAATTTTTATTAAATAACTATGAATATGACTCGTTTTGATAATGTTTTTCAATCACTCAACGATGAACTAGAACTGGAAGCCAAAGATTTAAATTTTGATTTAAATTTAAATATTACATATGACAATACACAAGAAGAACAAGATGATATACCAGAATATCTATCAGTATCGAAATCAACTTTCAAAGCGACATTTCTTCCTGAATTGTGTCGTTATTATCATCCTGTTGATTTTGGTGATTTACAAGATTTAGCAATTATTACACATAAACTATCAGTTGTTAATTTACAACGGAAACTTTGGCATACTTATGTTCAATGTGGTACTGGTCAATTAAATTTAAAAGAAAGATTACAAAAATCAAATTTTACTCAAGCACTTTGTATTTGGCCTCAACAAGTTACATTCACACTAATCACTCAACATTATAATAATGTCACAAACGAAAATGAAATAACTCAAGATGTTTATATTAATTTTGTCAAGAAAATTCAACTTCAATTAGATGTGAAAGCAGCTCAATATCAATCTGACTTTGAAATAATTAAAGCTCGTATAGAAATTGATTCTAATGAATTAACTGAAAAAATTGCTAAATTTGTAAGCAAAAATGATCTTACTACTGCTCTGGGACTTCATTTTGACACAAGAATTACATTAATTGAATGTACTTATATTGACCAATTATTTCAATTTGAATATCTTCAAAAGAATCCAACTGAACAACAAGTGAGCATAGATTTCAAAAATTCTATTTTTGCTTTTTGAAAATTTTTATTTTCTTTTACATTAGATTAAATTAGCCAAACAAATCTGTTGTCTAGCTTTTACTAAAGAAAAATCTTCTCGAGAACACACTCTATTTAGAATGGGTGTTTATTATAATAGAATACCGAATTCATTAAATATACTCGAAGAAATACTTCCACCATCGATTACTACACTGACCAATGCAACAGAATGTGAACGATTATCACAGCAATATTTAAAAATAGTTCGACAAACTAAATATGACTTGATGGCGATCATGAGCACAGCTGCCACAATCAATAGAGATGAAAATCAACAGAAATATGATATACAAATGGCGAAACTATGGAATGATCAACATCAACTTCCACATAACGAACGATTGTCTACGATTTTAATCACTTTACTCGATCATCGTCAACAACATATACTAAAATCTGTCGAATATATCTATGAAATTAAACCAGATTTTCTTGTCAAAGCTCCGACTATTCGTCTACGTAAATGAAGAAAAAAAAAACAAAAAAACAACAGCATCCTATTGATTGACTTTGAAATCATAAACAATTTTCGTTAGGACACATAATTGTGTAGTGACTATATTTATTATTTTAGCAATTATTAAATCAACTTTGTTTTCCAATTAATCTTTTAACTATTATCAAATAATTCACTTTTTTTGCTTTCTATTATAGATTGATTTTAATTGTTTTCTCTTTCGGAGATCATCATGC
Source organism: Rotaria magnacalcarata (assembly GCA_900239745.1). Lineage (NCBI taxonomy): Eukaryota > Metazoa > Rotifera > Eurotatoria > Philodinida > Philodinidae > Rotaria > Rotaria magnacalcarata. The sequence continues at coordinate 19,113 of OENM01001522.1, read as the reverse complement.
AAAAATGTTTTCGGATTCTCAAACAAAATCAAGTATGATAAATATAATTAATAACTGGTTTTTGTTTTTGTTTTTTTTTTCGCAAAAATTAGATATAGGTTATGTGCCATATACACCATCAAGAACAACATTTTTATGTGAAAAACGTCATTTCATTTTGCCTTGCTATCCAAATTCAAATGTAGAAACAACACACATCAATTTACTATTGACTAATATTTCAAGTATGATAGTTTCATTGAAAAACAGTCAATATATATATATATTTTTTTTGTTGCAACATCTAGCCGATCATCTCAATCAATTAGAATTAGAACGAAGATCTATCTATGGTTATCATCGGCCAACAGCAACAAAACCGATCAATGATCATCAACGAATGCTATTTTATTTAAGTCGTTTATGGAATGTAAACGAAGAAATTTTAGAATTTAATTTTACACGACTCAAGACATTCATCGATCGTTTAGCCATAGATCGAATGCAACGTTTTTCAACATCGTGGCATAAAGAGTATCTTCATGAAGATGAAGATACTATTGCACTGGAATTTTACCTTCAAATTGATATTGATCTTTTCTATATGAAGACATGTTCCTATGGAGGAGCTCAGTCTGCCATCGATGTACCAAAAAGTCTCTTTTGTATTCACGAACCACAAGCTCAATATGATATAAAACCATGTCAACAATTGTCCTGTTGTTTATGTCATCCATCTTATAGATTAACCACCTATCGTTCGAATCAACCCATTATTCAATTTGGACCTTATCAACAACATTTATTTGTCAACGGATATAGATCAATTCTCAATTGTCCAGCAACATGTACAACAAAAAATATTATTTATGTTCTGACTTGTCCATGTAATCAAATTGATTATATTGGTGAAACAAGTGTATCATTAGCTAGTCGTCTGTCTTGTAAATACCTAAAAAAGTTAATTTCCATTTTTATTTTGCTTTGATTTAACTTTCTGATTTATAGTTCATCAAGCACATGTGAATCGTATCGTACAAGAATTTCTTCTAGGCAAACAGAATACATTTCGCATACGTAATCAAATCAAATCATTTGAGTAAGTTTATATTTTTTTGGAACATCGTTCCTATGCCAATGACTTGACGATGATTATTAGAACTTTGGTTAAAAATGATATGAAACTCTATCAACATTCTGTTCATTGTCCATCGGCACTACAATGGTTTCTTGATGAAAATCCTGAATATTGGTCATTTGTTCCACAGAAATTGACTGAATCACAAGAACAAGACGAAGAAAAAGATATTTTAACGTAAGCATTTATTTTTACTGTTAATCTCTATCTGCTTTTAACACTAGACCCATGATGGACACGAATCAATTTACCTATGCCAATGATGTACCTTTACCACCGAACAATTATCGATTTAGTTTTGAACAGAAACTAGAAATCGACAGGTTTTTTCATGAAAAGAAATATTTAAATTCACCGAATCTTCATCTTGATCTATATCAAGCAAACATTGTAGCTGTATGTAAGTAGTATTTTCCGTTATAATACAAAAATAAAATCCATTAATCCATCTATGTTTATTGTTTTTGTCATTATTTGAATATCATAGTACCCAATAATGCATCGGAAGCTTTGAGACGATTCGTGGAAGCTTTATTTATTACACATGCTGAAACAAAACTCAATACAATCGGTCATTTAGATCAATTAACTAAATCTGACAGCACCAAGGAAATAGCTTCCATCGATTGTAATGAATGGTGTCGAGATCTCGTTCGACGATCATATTCTAATATATAATAAATAGTTTCTCGATTATCTTCTGATCATTGAAATTTAGACATACTATTCATTATTGAAACATAATTTCTAGATTCATTCATCTTCTTTTGTTCAATTAAATTTTCGATTCAAGACCATAAATTATGTTTCGTCAACGTTTACTTTCGACAGATATTTTACCACATGATGTATCATCAGGTGAATTTCATATAGAATCGATAGATTTTTCTAATTGATAATTTTCTATTTAGAATTTTCAAATACATCTCCCATTTTAGAAAATCATTTACAAAATAAATCCAATAGAAAACATCATATTGCTACACAAACAACAGATCATTCTTCTCCAGTAGTAGAACAACAACAACAACAATGGCTACCAATTTCATTGAATGAAAATGCCTCTCGATTATGTCAGATACGTTCATTAACAACACATCTTACTACACTTCAACAATTGTTTCTACCAGTTTTTTCATTTTGGAATGATTCTAATGAATGTTATCCACTGTTATCAAATGTAGCTTGTATGTATATTCATTGATGTGATTCATATTTTTTTTTCCATCACTTTTGAAAAATGAATCATATCTATTTAGATGACAATTTATCTACATTAGAACAAAGAATTCGACAAGCACATCGTCATGAAGATAAAAATTTCAATATAAAACTTTATTTTGATGAAAAATCTAGATCTGATATACAAAATCTGTTAATGTCATATTCGTATTCATGGCGTATACATCCAATTGTTCTCATGTTTAATTTAAATCGATTGTTTCATCTTATACCACAATTTAATTTAAAAGATTATATCACTGTACTTGAAGAACGTGGTAAACCTTATGAATTCTCTGCTGAAGAATGGTTCCTGATTTTAGAATTCTATTTACAAATGGATAGTATGTAATAATAATACTGAGGCATATATCATCTTTTTGATTTAGTGTCCTGTTTCTACATGAAGACAAATGTATTACGTGATGATAAACCACGGTTTCTATATGAAGGAATATTTTCCGTAAAACTTCCAACAGCTCACTATGGTATACAACAATGTCGAGATAAAAGTTGTTGTTTCTGTTATGAAAGACTTGATTTAACGGAACGATTTGAACCAGCAATGAATTTTTCAAATAATCAAGTTCATTGTTTCTTGAATAATTATCAAGTCTATTTGAATTGTGATGTTGTAAGTTCTAGAAGTATCATACTATATATATTGTATATATCATCTATTTAGACTTGTACAACATCAAATGTCATCTATAGTTTGACATGTCCATGTCATCAATATGATTATATGGGTCGATGTGTTGAACCTTTTCGAGATCGAATGACACGTAACAAATATAATTTGATCTAGTAGTGTATCTATAGTGAGATATTATTTTTTAATTTAAATTTAGGTATTCGTATCATGGGATGTCGAATAATTCGGAATTCTCTAATTGGTTCTATTCTTGCTGATCATCTTGGCGAAGAAGGAGACTCTAATCCGTAAGTGACTGTCATGTTTATATTCAATTTTTCTTCTTCTGTTTCTTCCTCTTTTTGATTTAGATTATGTATAGCAATTCGAAAAAAATTCTATGAACATTCAACAAAATGTCATGTTGCATTAGAAGTATTCTTGAAATGTCATCCAGATTTTTGGTGTCTAATACCTATGACTGAAGAGCAAGCATTGATTGATGATGATAAGTTAACTGCTACTGATATGGAACTCTTAAATCAATATCGAAATCCAACAACAGCAACAATAGAAACAGAAACACATAGTTATCAACGCAATATGACATTGGTACGATGGTGTGTTGATCACGTTCCTACGCCTCCATTGAATTATCAATTTTCTTTTCGACAAATCATTGAACAATATGCATTTTTTCGAAATCGACGCGATCGATACATATCGCCACATCTCGATATCTACAATGTTGCTATTATTATGGCTTGTAAGTCATTCTATCATGAGTTGAATCTATAGACTTTGATTTTTTTATTCATTTGTTCTAGTACCAAAAGATGCTCCTCATTCAGTTCTTCATACTGTACAAGCTTTGTTAACTGTTTTTACTGAACCTAAATTAGTTGTCACTACAACTGATTTAGATGAATTATCAGATCCTTCTTGGTATCAACATTTACTACATCCTCGTCTCGCACAATACAAATGGAAATCTTGAACTTAATACACAATCAATAACAGTCTTCTATTGCATTAAATTTTATTCATATATTTCCCATTTTTCTTCTTCTTTGCTTTCTAATTAGACTAATTTAGATTGAAAGCATCATATATAATTCTATTCTAGATTATTACAACAACAACAACAACAAGAAAGAGATATCTATCAAGATGGCTACTAATAGCATCCATCTTACTTCAGATGATCCATTTGATATTCTCGATGATGATGACGAAGAGAATGTCGATTTAAATGAAGATCTAGAAAGTATTCTAGAAGAATATAATCATGACATTGATTTCGATTATACAAATGCAAATCTAGATGAAGAGGAAATGATCATAGACAAAACGAATGCTCTAGATCAAGTAAAAACTATATATATATTTCTTATATTCTTCTCATAAGATTTTCAATGATTTAGATTGTTGAACAACGAGTACTATCACAAAAATTTAGTCAATTATTAACAGACAATGAACAAGATTCTACAATAAACAATTTAAAACGTTCACAAAGCACATTATCAACACCAGATATAGTGTGGAAAAAAATTCGTAATTGGGATGATCGTAAAATTCAACATGAAGACATAATCGACTATTGGGAGCAGTTAAATGATACGTTCGATCATACGATGACTCATCATATATTGAACACGACAACGACAACAACAATATCAATAGAAGATCTACGAGATTTAGCTGTTTTAAAAAATAATATAGCAAAAATAAATTTAAGTAAGAAACTCTGGATAGTCTATCTGAAATCAGGTACAGGTCAATGGGAAACACGTGAAAGTAAAAATACAACTGTAAATCGACAAATTTGGTCAACGGTCATTACAAGTATGATACCATCCAAATTGAGTACTATGAGTATGATGAATCAGACAAAAAATGAACACAAAATTTGTGAAATGATCATTGAAGAACATTTACAAGAATTCGATGAACAATTAGAACGATATCATGCAGATTATATTGAAAAGAAAAATAGTTTGATTGGTTTTTCAGATCAAATAGAAAATGCCATTCAAACATTTGTCGAACAACATAGTATAGTACCACTTGAAATGAGATTAAACAGTAAATTAATTGTCTATGAATGTGATTATGAGAATCGTTTACTCGAACGTAAATATGTACAACTCAAACCAACAGACACTCAAGTAAGCTCTATGATATAAAAAAATAGAAATCTTTGAAAATAAAAGAAATATATATATATTCACTATCTCTCTCATAACTTTAGATACAAATTCAGAAACATCTCTCCGATTTAAAAGATACACATATAAAATCAAAATATGATTTAATTGAATTGAAACAACGAATTCTTTGTAATAAACCAACACAAATGATTCATGATAAAGCATTAACTATGGTAATACCATGGACATTTGAATCAACACAAGATAATCGAATTCATCAACGACAGATCGATCAAGGAGACAAAGAATTACAAGCAAAAATGACTGATTTAATGGTTCAATCAATTATAGAAGCTGAACATAAAATATATGAAAATGAAGAATTACTTAATAAGGAAGTGCAACGAGTTTCTGTCTATAATCAAGCGACAAATGAAGGATTAATAACCAAAACAATGTTAGATATAATCAATCGACGTTTCAATATGATCGATAAAAAATATGATTCTATGTTAAAATTTAAAATTAATTATTATTTTCGTAATCATTACGATATTACTACAGATACAACAATATTATCGAACATTCGTTTTTCACCAACAATGATTATGGCAAGTCCATCACATCTATTTACTGATGAACAATTGAAATTATTAAATCGTGGACCCACTTATGTTCCACCCTATCAGGCATATGTAATAACACCACCGTTAGATGAATCATCATCATCTATAAATACGATGATCCATCAACAATACAAACTATTACAACATGATTTAAGTGTTCTTTATGCAAAACATAATGTTAACACGGCACAATCCATGTTTATTAGTAAAGAAATTAAAGAACTCTATACAACTACTTTTTCGATACCATTACCAAGTGGTCTTTATCAACGTGCTCTCTATGAACATAATTTGATACAAACAATACAAGAACAATTGAAACACTATGATCTCATTTTACGACGAACAGCTGATCAAAGAAATGTTTTTTATCTTGATGATAGAAGTCATTTTGAACAAAAATCTCTTGAATATATGGAAAAAACAAATATATTTCAATTATGTGAAATTATAGATAAACAAAATATACAATCAAAACAGGAGTATTTAGCAAAAACTATCAACTCTTTAAATCAAGATTTTGAAATGATTATTGGTGATACGAAGAAATTTAAAGATACATTAAATAGAATATGTGGCAAAATTGAACAAACTGATTTGCCTTATTTATATTTTTTACCGGATATTTCTCAAGTAATTATATTTCATTTTCATTCTTAATTGTTACTCATATTTTTGTTTTCTATTCTACTATTCGAGAGAGAAAATAATCTATTGTTACAACCTGTTATTACTACACGGAAGAGTGCAACATCACGACTGGCATCATATCTAGAGCAATCATTACGACCTATGATTCAAGCGTTTATAAGTTCGAATATATTTCGAAATGGTACTGATTTTATTCGAAAATTAAATCAATATTTTGAAGATGACAATGAAAAACGTCTTCGTCCAACAACAAAGTTTGTCACAATCAAAATTCTTAATTTTCCTCATATGGTATCTCATGATATTATGTTAAATGCATTTCAAGATTTCTTAAGAGATTACATAATCGTACCAGACATAGAAAATTTGTCACTTGGTAAAATTTTCCGTTTAACTTCTGTATTTCTCCATAACAATCGATTTTATTACAATAATAAAATCTATCGTTTTGTCAAAGGCGGTCCAATGAGTTTACCGTTCATGGAAACTCTAACAAATATGTATCTATTTCAATGTTTTAAAACATTAGCGAAAACAACTATTCTAAAAAATGAATTCTATGGCCGGTAAGTGTTTGTTATTTTTTATTTTTTCTCTATTCAAAAATCATTGATATCAATTATCTATTCAAGTTATAAAGATCAAATTATTTTTACTTGGACTGGACAATTAGATGAATTAAATTCTATTCTAAAAACGATTCGTGCTGAGAATATAAACTTAAAATTTGATATCAACATAGCTTCCAATGTTCGATTCTTAAATGCGTATATTGAAAATCAACATGGGATAATATATAGTCGTGTTGATCATAATTCCACAATACAACCCTATACTTTACCTTATGTCATTGGTCATTCCAAAGTATCATATAGTCATTGGTTTCGATTGGCTCTAATTCGAGCTGTTCGTTATTGCACATCGGCGACAGATTTTAATCAAGAACGTGTTTATCTAGAAGTAACATGGTTAGCTAATGGTTATTCATTGGAATTTATTGAAAAACGAATCAACCATTTTTTTACTCATTTTGATGTTGTCTCACTTCGCACGTGTTTGGATCAACAGGTTTACAAGAAACTTCGTCATCGTTTATTTAATTTTATCTTTGAACAAAGACGTTACTTAGAAAAGCAACGAGAATTGGACGCGAAGAATCAATATGTTCAATTGACTTATTCATATGAATTCGGTCCAAAACGAAAATTCAATCGAAAAATAAAAGAAATTTTATTAAAAAATTTACAATCATCAAAAACCAACCAAATAGAAATAAAGCTTTCGACGAAACATCAACATTCATTGAATGCTCTATTAAGTAAACAAAAGCCATCACACACCCTTATTTAAAAAATAACAAGCAAATATGCTGATCAATAATTTTTATGTACTATTTATTATTATTGTTTTCACGTTAGTTGTAGTCTAGTTTTTTTTCTTTTCCAATTTAAAATCGATATATTACTAACTTCTTTTCTTTTTGTTGTTTTTGTTGTTTTTCTTTTTAACATTCTAGATACTCATCCGTTTTTTATCTGCAAATTCTTCTCATTCATTCAAGAATATTTTGGCTCTTGTTACAAGAATCATGTCCAAGACTAATTTAATTGCAGCTACTACTACTACTACTGTATCATCAAATAAAACTACGAGTAGTAAGTACTTTGTCATGGTACGTCTAACTTAACAAAAAAAAATCTTGAATTTTATTTAGAAAAAAACATATCTACAAATGTATCACAAATCATTCATCGCCATCCAATTCCATCACATTCAAAGAAGTCTATCTTCAATCAAACATCATCCAATTGTTCAATCAAATCTTTGTCATCACAACCGTTGAAAACGAAAGAACAAAAGAAGTTGATCATAAATAACACACATGTAAAACAATCTATAAAAACTCAATTATCCATCAGCCAAAATCAAAATCAAGGAAATAGTGCACACTATTCCTTGTTTGAACAAACGATCTTTCGAGATCCTTGTTTTGACTTTTTATGGCGAATGCAAAAACAAATGCAACCATTTGCTGAAACCATGGGGGGACGTACTACTTGGTTACGTTCATTAAGAAAAAAATGTTCTTAAATCTTTGAAAATAGAATCTGTTTATTTAGAAGTATTCTTTTGTTTCCTTTTCTGATTTTTTGCTATTGTGTTTTAGATTTTTTTTTCTATTTGTAAACATGCAAACCAATCTTTATAAAGTTAATCATCAATATAATCCAAACAACGATGTTTGGATACAATCTCGTTCTCATCAATTGAAATCATCTGATACAAGTCCTTTGGATCAACCTAATAAAAGATCTTTTCACTATCAAATCAATAAGGTTTTAAGACGATGGCATGAATTACAACAAGAAAAATTTCAATGTGAACAACAACGCGAGGAAAAAAATCAAGTTGAACATCATCATAATGAGAAACAATCAATTGAATATCAAAAAGATGATTTCGATCGGATCATGGAAGAAGATCTCGAAAATCAATTGAAGGAATTACAACGAGAAGAAGATGAACAATATAAATTATTGGAACAATCACTTGAAGAACAATTAAAACAGTTAGAATATGAGACACCAAATCAGGAATTAGAATATGACTATGTAAAACAATTACGACAATTTGAACAATTACAATACAATAAAAAAGAAGAACAACAACGACAATACGAGGCAATGTTAAAAGAACACCAAAAATACAAAGATAATAATAATAAACAATTTGATTCATTTAAAAAGTTCGACAAATATCAAAATAATGAATATAAACAAGTAAATGTCAATTGAACATATATATATATATATATATATATATATATATATATATATATATATATGTACTCTAATGTTTTCTTTGCCAGAAACCAAGGTGCATAATCAATCAATTACATTCTTCAATACACAAGATCATTCAATTATTTGAATCATATTCCAATAAAAGCAAGAAATACTACGTTCACACATCACAACAAAACAAAAACAAAAATAATCAACGTTAAATCTTTTTCATCTTATTCTCTAATCCATTTAGACATTTCTAGCATTTGATAGTATACACTTGCTAATAATTTAACTTTTTTAATTTTTGGTTTTTATTCTAGATTTCAAAAATTACATCTTCGATCCAATCAATTTTCCTTTTTCATCTAACAACACAAGATAATTCAATATTTTTGTTTTTTTCTTGATTGATATTAATTCCATTCTTTCTGCTCTTTAAAATCTACATTTACTCATGGAATCATCAGCTAACCAAATTTTCACAATGTTTTACAATTCAACGAACAAAACGCATATTATCATTACGACCAGTATTAATCAAACACATCACATGCAAGTGATGGACACTATAAATCTTGGAGATTTAAAAAAACAAATTGACAAACTTAATATAACTTATAAAGGCGACTTAATCACATCATCACCGTTAAGAGTAATTGAAAAGGAATGTCAACATATCATTACGTATTCTTATTTAACAGTCATTACTGTTTTACTTTTATTATTAATTATACTCAACTTTTTAATATTTATTTGGAGAATATATTCAATATTTCCTTCAAAAACCTACAAACAGAACCATCGTGTTTTAAATAACAATAAAAAAAATAAGATGATAACAAATACCAATATTGGTCAACATGCACGAGAAGCCATCAGTGCTTATATTCATCCGATGAATAAAAAAACAAAAAAACAAGAGCTTATTCAATTTAGTAATTGTTAATAATTAATAGAACGAAAAGAACATGCAAAAATAAATGACCTTTTGTTTTTCATGTGATCTGATTCTTTTTTCATGTTAAAAGTATTCATTTTCTATTTGTTCTAGAGATAAATATGTGAAGATTGATTTGTCATGTAAATCAATATTATTTCTATGATAAATCAACTTTTATATAATTTCTAGATAACTATATATATATATATCATGGCTTTATCAGATACTAAATTTGTCAAAATGTATTTTGATCTCAAAGGAAATGGACATTTTGATTTTTTCAAGAGACAAAATGAACCTCATCATATTGAAGCTGATGAAAAATTTACTCTGTCTATTATAAAACAGCATATCAAAAGATTAAGTGGAAGTTACATGGAAAATTTAACAACAACGTCGTCGTCATCATCATCATCGATTATAAGAGAAAAGAAATGCAACAATATGATCAATGAAATTTATTGGATAAAGATTCTTTCTACAATATTATTGACTTTAATTTTACTCGACTTTTTCATTATTATTATACAGAAATTTTCAATATATTACACCAATTATGTTTCAGTCAAACTTCGTGACTACTACCAAGACGATAAAACTATTTCAAATGAAGATAAAATTGAAAGAAAAAGGCGAAAAAATCGTCATGTACATAGAGAACTCTCATGAAAATCATACAATAATAAATTAATTAATTAAGAATATTTATTATTTTCTATCTTCTTTTTTTTTTCGTTTGTTTGTTTGTTTGTTTTAGTTCTTAATCATAAAAACATTTCAATAACTTTTTCCTTGAATATTAACAAAGCCTTTTTTTTTTTTTTATTAACTTTTGTTTATTCTAGACTATTTATCCGTATGTACACTATACAATCTACGAGAATATACCTTGGAATGACTTCGAAATTTTGTTTAGGTGTATCCCATGAAGTGAATCTTGATTACATATGAATGGGTAATAAGGAATTCAATTTGATTTGTATAAGATATGAGAATATGAATTATTTTATTCAAAACAAAATTAATACAACTAAAATTAATAAAAATATTTTTGATAGTATCATAATTAACTTAGTGTTACATCGATATATATTTATACTATTTTAGATGTATGTTATCTTTTCTTTTATCGATCTTGAAAAGACATTTATATATCGTTCATTGTAGTCAATCGAAGAAGAAATTTTATCACAAAGAATGACTTCAATGGTAATAAATAAAAAAGTATTCAAAATCAAAGATATTCGATGGGAAATTAAGAAAATTCCAAAATATTTGACCAGAGAAAATAAATCTTTTCAATTAATCATCGATCAAACCCTATCAATCTTAAACATAAAAGCATCGAATTATCATCGAAAACAATTACAACAAATAGCTATTTTACTTTATAAAAGTAAAGTTATTCCACTGTGTCACCGTCTAGGGACAACCTATTTAAAATCAGGCATGGGACAATTATTGACAGATTCGAAGACGTCATTCAATTATTCAAATAATTTAAAAATCTGGCCAAAAGAAATCAAATCAATGCTACGATTAACAACAAGAAATTCGACAGATGAAAATAATATTTGTAGTAAATTTGTAACACGTCATTTATACAAATTCGATTATCAATTAAAACAATATCAAATTAAATATAATAAAAAAGTTAATAAATTAACTCGCTCTACATTAAAAATAGAACACATCTTTGAAACATATCTCGAACAAAATCTCTCTACATTTCGCCTAGAAATTGAAGATAAAATAGAACTTGTTCATTATGATTATCATATTCAAGCATTAAAATTAGTTTATGATTGTCATTATCCAAATGACTATCAAGTAAGTTTTTATATATATATACACACGAGAAAAATTGTTTAATTATCTGTTTGTATTATTTTAGAATAAATTATTTCAACAATTATGTCAAAATAAATATGAACTAGAGATCAGAGAACAAGAATTCAATTTTCTAAAACAACAAATAACTTATTATAAGTCACCTAGTCAATCAACATCATTTAATTCTATACATACAACAAATAATATTAAACAAGCATTATTCAATCAACATAAAAAAATAACGGTACAATCGAAAGCTCTATTGTTAGATTTCTTTATGAAAATAGCTAAAAAAACAACAGTATGAATATAGGAAAAAATATGATATGAACATTAAAAAAATATTATATGATCATCGTGTCTTGATTAATAATGAAGAAATATCAATGTTAATGTTTGATCTTATCGATGAACGTTGTAAGCAAATTGTAGCACGTATTCAATGTATTTATAAATTTAAAATTCAATGTTAGTTTTTTGTCTCAAAATCTACTCAATGATTCTTCTTCAATGAATAAAACATTTGAAGATTATTAATATTCTATTTCATTTATCTTTCCGTTTATAGTGACGTTCACTAGTTTCAGATGAAATCGTGAAGAAAAAAAAAAGAAAAAAAAAATCAACATCAAATCTATCACATATGAATTCTAATACTATTGATTTGAATCAAAAAAAACAGATTACTTCCTCCTCGCTCATTAACAATGAACAACATGGATATCAACCAAAAACATTACAACAAAATGATCATAGACGATATGCATATTTGCCTACATTTCCAACAGAATCCATTCGTCTTAATGATTCTCTACTCTTGGCTAATGTACCAGGTGCGTATTTTTTTCCGACATATATACTCGTCATATATCTACTTGATGATTTTCTAGTGACTCGTCTTGAGCCTCACGAGATAAATCGCCGTCAACAAGGAGTATACATTTCAAATGTATTAATGTCGACGGAAAAATATGATTCTTCTAATGGATTTACTTTTTCTGAACAAGACACTGAAGAATTAGCGACACGATTACACATACACAAGTCAATCATTACTTTCAATGTTAATCAACTTCGACGAATATGTTTTTTTCTTCTCACATTATATGAATCATTTCGACGAACTGTTCTATGTAAGAAAGATATTGCTTTGAAAGAACCAATACTCGATTCAAAACAAATGGCTTTATTATTAGAATTCTATCTACAAATAGATGGTCAGTCTTTTATCTATATATATATATATATCACATTTCATAATCGTATATATTTTTCTTTTAGTGGATCTATTCTACATGAAAACCTGTTCGTTTCGTGGAGCTGAACCGCGATCGAAGAGTGAAGGTCTATTCTGTGGAAACGATGAACCTCAAGCAAGATATACATTTCGTCCATGTGGTGATTTATTTTGCTTATGTTGTCATCCAATACATAATTACAATAAAATTCAAACATGGCCAGTAATTGATTTTGCTTCAAGTTCGATGCATCAATTTCTCAATAGATATACCACTTATCTCAATTGTCCAGTAGTATGTTATTATTTTGAATTAAGTTAAGTGCTTATATCCATTGACATATTCTATGAATGATATTTAGACATGTACTACATCGAATTTAATCTATGGCATGACATGTCCATGTGGTCATTATGATTATGTTGACTCGACAGCAGAAACATTGACTGATGCTTTAGCTTGTAAGTGTAAAACCTATTAGAAAAGGAGATCACGTTCGATCATTTGATTTCTCTTCTTCTCACACACATATATATATATATATATATATATATATATAGAGATCATCGAGAACATGGCAATAGAATTATACACGAAAAATTGACTGGTAGTCCATTATTTCGAGGATCAATAATGGATCCCAATGGAAAACAGTAATAAAGGACACATGATTATTCAGATTAACTGTATATGTTTATATTTGTAGAAACGAAATCGCCAATAGAATGCGTCTCTATCAGCATTCAGCTCGATGTTCAGTAGTACTTCGTTCATTTCTTGATTGTAATCCAATTTATTGGTGTTTTATTCCTGTACTTTGGAATGAAGCACTAGCAGAAAATAGTATTCATACTCGAGGCACATCTGATACTGATCTTTTATTGCTTCAAGTGTTGACGAGTACTGCCGTAGGCAATCGTAGATTAGCTAATTATTTAAATTGTGTACCACTACCACCAGCTGCCTATGTCTTCTCAAATCAACAAGTAAAATAACAGCGTTCATTTTTTCAACAATTCATCTCTTGTACCAATGATCAGCTGCCCTATTTTACACTGGACTTATATAAAGTAGCAATTATTGCCGTGTGTAAGTAGACTCATCTTGATCTCAACTATGAATGTCTTGTTTTTTTGTTTTCTCTCATCATTGATCTATAGTACCCGATAAACGTTCAATTATACTTCGATATATCATTGAAACATTGTTTATTATTCATGCTGAGACTAAATTGAATATGATTTGTCCTATTGGTATTGATGTTGAAAAACGCTATGGTCGTGTCTATGATCTTGTTTGGTGTGCTAATTTAAAACAACCGCCAATGTCAACAACCACAAAATCGATACAATGACATATGTAAAAGCTTAGAAAATCACCAGTCAAAAAAACATAGTTACTCTCGATTGTTTTGTAGTGTGTATATGTTTGCATATAAATTTTTAATAAATCTATAATGCAAACTGTCTTACTGTATACTTTTTCTATTATCATACTCATAGTGTCTATATATCTATTCTAGATCTAGAATAACATTCTTCTAGTACATATTCAAAGTACAATTTAAATCATGACATCATCATCATCATCATCATCATCATCATCATCGAATGATAATCTCTCGAATTAATTCATATATTTCTAAACTATAGAAAACAACAACAGAAAAAACTATTATTTCCACTGACATAATCACAATAAAATCAAAGAAACGTTTTATTATATATTCATTTTGAAAAGTTTAAACTTTAATATTATGAATCTTGTACTATTGAAAATAAATTTGAATATTTCAATTGATCTTTGACTAAGATCAAAACAATTCATAGTAAACTCTTTTGAACTTAATACACGCAGTGTACGCATCATGACGAAGAATAATTGTGACAATCGAAGACCAGTATAGAAAATTGAATTCAAGTTTTGAAGTTTCACACTAACGCAGAACTGAAAAAAAAAGAAAAGTCACTTAGTGATCTTTTCACAGTTTCAACATTTTATTTTTTTTTCATTTCACGCTGCCATTTAACAGGTTGTATTCTTAGTCTTGTAGTAAGAGGAGTATACACATTGAATTTTGATTTTAATTTTTCTTGTTCAAAATGGGTATCATCTCAAGAATCCTGTTTTGCTAAGATGAAATATCGATATCACGGTACACTCTAAGCAAAAAAATAGGTTTATTCCCGAACCTGTATCCCAGGGGAGAATAACCTATGGGGTTTCTTTCATATAAATCTGTCCATCCTAAAATGGTTTCTCAGTTTATCATCTAATCTTTGTTAGGATCACTACACAGGTACAATATCTCAAAAGTTTTTCTCCCTATGAGATACGGGTTCGGTGATAAACCTATTTTGGTTTTAGAGTGTAGCTTCCTACACCCTCCGGTACCAACGGAAAAAAAAGAGAAGTACAAAAACTTACAATCAATATTTCCAAGTTCGTCAGTAACAAAATACTATTCTTGTAACAAAAATATGGATTCAACAATAACAAATAACGGCGACAAGAATGAGTAAAATGTCAGACAACCGATACAATTAGCACACGATACTAAAGAAAATTTTGAAAGTACACTGAAAAACAAAGATACCAAACGAAACCTTCAAAGGTTCCATGTGGTTTTACTATATTATAAAGATTTTGTAAAACCCTTTTTTAAGAGCTTTAAAAATCCTAAAAGTTTTCGTTATCGATCCTTTACCGAATTTATGATAGATAAGAAGTTGGATCATAACCCCGTTAGAATTTCACATTCTAAAAGATCTCAGTGATATATCTAGTCAAAAATGAAGCATTCATGATATAATATCATACAAAGCCGACTAGATAAACAAATTAACATAAAGAGATAAGCTAGATATTCAAGTCATTATCAATAATATGTCATCGGATGAACAATTAGATGTCGTTGATAAGAAAAAAAAATCAGTCAACTTAATCGATTCTTCTTTTATTGACCTTGAAACGTGTCTGTTCAAAACATCGAGACATCCAATATTGAATGAACTTAACTGACTCAATGACAGATATACAATACTTAATTGATCGATCGATCGATCAATCATTCACATTGAGCAATTAAAAAGTATCTCTCTTTCTCCTTGACATTCTCTTTCAAGTATATTTGTTTCTCTCTTTTCACCTCTTCAATAGACAATAGTATAAATATTCAAACCTTTTTGCGGTCAACCGTATCATTTTTATCCTCATCACTTCCATTCGAAAAAGAAGTTCACTACATCGTCGCACACTATATTCTGCAGATCAAAGTAAGCACACCCACACTATCTACTTCCTAAAAGCTGTCACAAGCAATCCACCCTCAGGATTGACCCTTGAGAAAGTTCGAGACTATAATCGTAGCTTATTCACCTTCTATATAATACACACCCTCAAGTGTGTCAATGAAATACTACAAAAATTTCTAAATATAGATTATGCATGGTAAATTACAAACTTCGTTATTCAAGAGCGTCTTAAAATGCGCTAACCTCATGCGTACTCCCTATCGTCAATCATCATGGACGAATAAAATAAATAAAGTAGAAAACACGTCATCGTGTGTAAACAAAAAAACAAAAGCAAAAGTTCGATCGAAAGTTGTCTCTTCATGTGCCCTGAAACAACGGTCATTATCTGACAAAGTATGTATGATAAAAAAAAAATAGTAGATTCTAGTTTTAAGAAATCTTTTAACGGATGATTATCATTTATCTTTTCAAGAAACAGGAACGAATTGATGACAAACAAAGTTTATCTCAATCAGCAAATATAAAGGTCATTGGAAAAACTGAAAAAATTATGAAAAAATAAGCAAGACCTTATATCAAACAATGACTGTTTATCAACCTTCTAACAACGAATATTCAATAATAGACAATTACAAACACAGTTTTTTTTTTATGTATTTCTAGTGTAGATATATATGTAATTGTACAAATGTCTGATAAAATTGTTTTTACATTGTTACTTTATGTATTTCGATTATTATCGTTAATAAAAATCAAATAATATTGCTTCGAAAGTTCTTCTCTTCATCATTGTCCTTTATCATCTACTAAATAGTCTTGTTGTTTATCGTTTTTCATTTTGTTATTTTTCCTCGATCCGTTTTGTCTAACTATACACATATCAGTTGTTATCAGCTTGTTTCGATTAGCTAAACTGATCTCACTCCTCTTCCTTTGCTATTCATAACTTTACTTTTCTCTACTGTCAGCAGCAGCAGCAGCAACAGTAGTAGTAGTAGTAGTAGTAGTAATTATAACCATGACCACACTCTCATGTGTACTTGTTCCATTGGCTTAATCTTAATTACTATTCTCGTAATGCTTACATAAATATAGATTAAAGTATCGATATCATCTAGAACACCCCACATTAATGTTCTTGAAAGAAAGAAAAAAAGAAGAAAACATTTCTTGATTTGTGAATGTAATACACGCCATCACCAACAATTTATGTAACAAAAAGAAAAAAGGCAAAAAAAAACAGATGACAATCTAACTAGAATGCCCTCTATTATTCAGAGACATCTCAGCATCTAATACTTCTAACAAATTTTTACGAACGTCCGATACACTGTCTACTACGGCAGACAGTGTAAAATAAAGAATTATTGTTTGCCATTGGTTTCGCGTAAGACTGTGATAAAATTGATTTCGATCATTAGTACTCATACTGCGAATAAAATTGTTACCCATCAATGTGCGAAGCATATAAAGCTTCCCAGGGTCCACTCTCAAGCTAGACAAATTATCAATTGATGATGATGATGATAATGATTGATCAGGAAGATGCTGCCCCATCTCAATGTCATTAGTTGCTAAATAAATCACCAACAAAATGAGTATCAACAGAAAAAGGAAAGAAGAATTTTAATTGACCTTACAGTTCTCTGGTATTGAGTCAACCGTCGATAAATCACGTAAATTATTCATAGTAGACTCTGACATGAACGAAATAAGGGTAAAAAAAGATGACCTTCTGTTCTGTTGAAAAATGACCAAATGACTTTAAGTGACATTTTCATCAAAACAAGGAAGTAAAAGAAATCAAAATCATTCACGCATATCGGCCATCTTTCGATCTACTTAACCTTTTTTGACGGACGTCCTTTTCTATCGGCCGCCATATGGCTTGTTGATCACCTACCTCGTGAACATTCACAGAGGGGAGAGAGGATTCTCTATTCACAATCACATCAACCATAACAAGAAATACTTAATTCAATTTCATCTTCAAATTAATGTAGTGTTTCCACTAGCCAAGTATATTATTGACCCTTGAGAAAGGTCAAAACTATCGTTGTAACGAACACTTCTATATAATACATTGTGTTCTTTGGTGGATGAACTGATGATAAGATCAACGAAATGTCCAAGCCGCCATTATCACTATAAGAGAACGAACAGAGGTGCGTGATCAATCAACATTATCTTCTCCAATCGACTTTCCATTAATGATGATCTGTTTTACTTTTGTCTTTTCATGACATTTTTTTGATGGATGATGATATACAAAGATGAAAATCGATCCATTATTCATGGATAATCTCACGTGAGTTAATTGCAAGGAGACAATAGCAAATCGATCGATCAATTCTATATGAGCAATTAAACATTTTCTCTTTCACTCTCTCTCTCTCTCTTTTTCTTATGATATTTGTTTTCATTTATCACTCTCCACAGCTTTTATTTCATTGGATTATTCTGTTTTGACCAATAGTCAAGAAGAATTTTTCTTTTTCTCTCACTCACTCTCTCTCTCTCTCAATCTGTTCAACAGTATAAAAGTCGATGATCTCCAGCTAAATGTATCAGTTTCATCTTCTCCTTTTTCAAATCAACATCTCTTCATCGCCGAACAATATTCTTCTTTTCAAGGTAAGAACTTCTAACTATCT